>CM053788.1:349967712-350042712 GCA_028749045.1 Cupressus sempervirens
GAAAGATTTGTAATGGAACACATTATGCTCTCAAGTGTATGCAGAGATATCATCTTAGTATGGTATTTAATTCACTATAAGGATAAATTTATCAACACTCCCTCTTTAGCAAAAAATAATTGAAGTAATTTTAATGCAAGATTTAAACACCACTTTAAGTGTGGTCTATGACATATTTAAGTTATGGTGTTTGGCAAGATCCAGTCCAAAGAACCATAACAATTGAATTTTATGGTGTCTGGCAAAATCCATCTCAAAGAACAATAATGAGTTGATTATCAAGGTTTCCAAAATAATCTAGCTTGAAGAACCATGATAAGTTGGTTATCAAGGTTTCCATAAAAATCTAGCCCAAAGAACCATGATAGCACTTGCTCCAACACATTTTGGTGTTAGGCGATAGATCAACTATTGATAAAATTGTCTCCTTACAATACTGCCCTCAAACATATGAAAGATAATCACCTTTCATAACACATAATTGAAAAAATTTAATCTTTCTATGACAAAAACTTAACAAATTTTGTTATGATACATTCATTATCATGACTTTCAACACTCTAGGACAACAACTTAATGAATTGTGTCATGATAATAGGTCTGCCATTTATAAGATTATCATCTTATAATGATTACCTTATGTTTATATATGTCAATGAAAGATTGTCACCTTCATTACATATCATATATGAAATAGTAACCACCATGAACCAAGTCAGAGGGTGGTGCAAAAGATTTTACCTTAATTATCTCTCATAGAGAAGAATGCATTACAAGGAATTTGACTTAGAATTGCTCCTCATAGAGAAGATATCATTTACAAAGGATTCACCTCAAAATTCTCCCTCTGAACATAGATCCTAGGAAGTCAGGTCCTCTAGTTACTTCCTTAGAAGCTATCTTCACCCAAGGATGCATGCCAAACTCACTCTAAATCTGATATCAATCTTTGATTTTCTAGTGATAACTCAATACTTCCTCATGATGCACTAAAGAGTAGGCCTATAAAAATCATGTAGTCATACACATGTATTTCTAGACTCCCTCTGAGTATTAATCTTCAAAACTCTTGTGTTTCCTTAGAAGAAGTGTAATACTCCCTCTTAATGTAGAAGAATCTCAATCACCAAAGATATTTTCTTTAAAAGCCTCAATTTATCCATCTTGATCACCAGGGTCTTTGGAGCTATTGTCATTAGATTGATTTTACACAATATTTGGTAGCATATGTGAAGTACCAACCTTCTTTTTGTGTAAAAATATCCTCAAACATGAAGTAAAAAATCAAGGCAAATAACCCTTATAGTGTGTGTAAAATTACAAATAAGAGAGATACTACAATAAGCAAGTAAACATAATACTCAAGGATAATAAATACTTAGCTTCACATTAATGTTCTTGATACAAGTTTCTCATATGAAGATCCATATGCATCAACCAAAGAATGCCTCCAAAGGGAATGAGACATTGGGTTAAGGTAATTTTTTACCCCCCCATAATGTAAAATTCCCACATACTTCATTTATAGAGTTTTCAGCCACTATCAAGTCCACTGAGAGACAATCATGACATTATTTCCTCCTTGCCTCTTCAATATTTATCAGTCTTTTCTTTAACCCTGAAGCCTAATTTTTAAGTGCTCATTTTTAAATGAATAATATCATGGATTAGTACTAATGTTCATCTTCATTTTCAAATATCTTTCACTTGGTTTCACCTTTTCATGTATCATGCCTCTCTAAAGGAATGCTCTGTCTTACAATTTCAATGTATTTACATGAATCTAACTTTTTATAGTATCCAAATTACCATTGTACTCATTTTATATAAATACATTTCTTTACTTTTATCCCCTTTGTATCTTTCTAATGTCTTTTAATTATTGAGATGGAGGCTTATATTGATCCAATACTCAATTGATTAGATGCATTCTTCTTCTTTATTTAGATTGGTCCCTTCATTTCTTTAATTAGGATATTACTTCGTATCCACATTTTGTTTTATATCACTTTTAGGCTCCTAATTGAGTTCACATAATCTAATAGATCCATGTGAGAAATGAATTAAAGTGACATATATTAGGAGTTCCTGAGATATAGAAATGTTATTGACTGAACTATAATGATACAATCCATGATTATATGTTTGTAATTCTATCATCAATTTTTGTACTTGCCTAATTTTTGCAAACACAAAAATTAGTATTCTTAGTGTATAGTTTTTTTGATTACAGTACATGGATTGTATCTTGAGAAATCTAAATAATGATATGAGAAATGAATTATACATATCCTTTAGGGATGGTCACACATGAGATGGGCTTGGCAATGAATTCACATGTATCTCTTCCTTGTTTTGTGACCTATTGTTCATAGTTTTTATTTTATTTTTATTTTATTTGTGTGGTCCTTTCCATTTTCTATATGAGATCCACTTTCATTAATAATCTATAATATGGAAATCTGATTGTGTTATTTTTGCTTTCACTCCTTGGCTAAGAAATTTAGAATATCTTAAATTATTTCTACTATAATGAAACTTTCTTTCATGTCACTTTATATCTTTCATGTCACTTTATAATACTAACATTTATATATTTATCTATTCTTCATACACTTCCTTTTCTATTCCCACATCATCCTCTTCATACTCATATCTTAACTCCTTCATTTTGGTATTTTCATATTTGTAGCTTGGAATATATTGACCAATTTTCTCAATTATTTCTAAATATCATCTAAAGGATTAGGAATGCTCAATCAAGCAACAATCAAGGTAGTTTCCTGACACAACTTCCATAATGCCCAACTAATACATTCCAATATTGACTCTCTTTTATGTGGATCCCAACTCACTTTTCATGATTGTGTGTATGTTTGGACTGTTCGGCTAGCATGATGTGGGGTGCCTTTTCTTTTTGATCAAAATTAGGGCTTTTTCTTCAAGATATGAGGATAGCATTGTGCACAATTTGTGAATGGTCAATCCAAATGATCTCCTTACGAGGGTTTTCTTCTCAAGATATGAGGATAGTGATGTGATTGTCTAGTCTTAGCTTGTTCGCAGTTAGATGATCAACCATGTGACTGTTATGCTGTTTGTATACTCTAAAAATTTGTTTAAAGTCATCAGTAGTGCATTAGTAATATCATATTCAATATTAATTGGCTTGAACATCTTGTAATTCTTAGTGGTCAAGTGTAAGGAGGTTTCCATGTGTGGTGATATTTATATATATCTGCCTTCTATTCATTGTCCTATAGCATCATAAGCCTGGATGTTTCATTGTTAATCAAACTACTTTATAGCATGTCTCTTGCAAAAATTCTTATATTATATAATCTGTGGACTTGCATTCATAGTGTTATGGAGTACTTGCCAAAGTCACCCAATGCCAATCTTAGAATTCAATGCTCTTGCTACATAGATGCCACTTGGATTATTCTTTCTTGTTTCAATACTTATCTCTCCTTACATAGAATATCAATTCTTTTCTCCTCCTCCTGTTGATCTTTGCATACATGTATCTATAATATTGTTTTCCCTAGGTAAGATCTTAGAATTCCTAAATGAAATATATGCCAATTATTTTCATGTCTTTATTTCAATATGTGACATTCTTAAGAAGTTGTGCAAATGAATGTAATACTTTTAATTTGAATGATATCATTATAATTTATGTCAAATTATGTTGTTTCCCCTCTTCATTTCCCTCCTTATAAATATGATCTTTATTTATTTTTAATTCTTCCATATTACATTTGCAACTTGGCTCTGATGCCATGTTAAGTAACATGGATCAATTTCTACAAATGTAATTATAGCACCATAGTTATTGGTATGTTCCAAATGCAAATCTCAAACCCTTATAAATATAGGAGTAGGATACATGTCTCATAAAGAGACATGTATCTATGATTAATCATTATTTTTTAACAATATAAATTACAATATAAAATATGTATTATATATATTATATATATAATATAATAATTATATTATTATATATTATATCAATATTGTATCTTATAATTAAATCAATCCAACTATAGCTATAATCTTAACAATTTGTGCTCTCAAGTTTGTAGAAGGAAAATACTTTGTTTAGCATATACAAAAAATATGCATCTTTTTTGAAGAAATGGAAGCCATTACTAAGACACATTTGTCATTAGCATTAACAAAAGACCAAAAGAAGAATGTGATATCTATCTAATAGATTTGACCACATGAGATGATGTCACAACTCTATCATCTCTTCCACCAAGAGTGATATTGATTGAATACATTACTACTTTTATTCATATCAAAATTTTGGTATTGGGTAATGTAGGAATTGAAGGGATGTATAATCAAGAATTGTATGTAGATGGAGTTTTGAGAATAGATTGAAGAAGGAGACTATTGAGAATAGATTAATACAAGTATGATTAATATGCTTCAATCATTATTTTGTCACTGATGTCAAACCTGCTCTTTGCTAGTAAGACAAATGCTTACAAGATTTAAGTATTATCACTTAATTGATTGATGGAAAGGATTTTGTTAAAAGATGTAACAATTGCACCTAGAGGAAAGGTTGGGTTATGTTATGTAAAGGAGTATAAGAATTAGCTAAGACAGTGATAACATGATGTACTAATAATCTACTTAAGCTTACAAAGGTTGGTTACACTAAGCAAACAAAAATTTTCTACCAAGCTTGACCAAGTGGATAGTAGGTGCTAAGAAAAGTTAGTGCAAGCCAAGAAGAAAATTAGTTAGAACCAAGTAAAAGTCTATTCTAGTGTATGCCAAGAAAAATAGTGGATACTGAGTAAAGTTTAGTTGATTTCAAGCACTAGTAAACTTTAGTTCATGCCAAGTGATTTTACAAAGGATGTCGAGAAACATAGTATGTGTCGAGCATCAGAAGCAAGTTAATATCGAGTGATTGCATTGTTTGAAAAATTGTGAATTTGATGGAGCTAATATAACAAGTTTGTTTTCTTGGATTGTGTGAACTAGGTAGAAGATAAGATTGATGAACTAGTGGCATAGAATTCAAGGTAAACCATTTTGACGTGAATTCAAAGAGGATTGAAGGAGAAGTTTCTAGAAAAAATATAAAATGAGGGGTAGATTCATTGTATCCTACCTAATCTATCCTAACCCTAAATTGGACAATGGAGAATAAATGGAAAAATCTTAATTACCTATTTATTGGATTGGTTGGTCAAAAGAAATGGTTTTCATGTGCAAGAACATAAGGAAGACAAGGAGTCGAGGGTTTTGCTCCATAAAGTGACCTAAGAGAAGAGTTTGCATTGGCATGATAAGCAAGAAGGCTTAAGGGTATGATTGCTTGAATGGTGGACAAGATATCAAAGCTAAAATGTGTGAAGGCCAAGTAGAATGGAGGACTAAAACATAGATCTATAATCTACAAATAGAGTTGTAAGTTATTATCAGATCAAGCATTACTATTACTCTCTAATCCTTGTATTAGTCTAGGGTAAATCCTTTGGATTAAGGTTAACCTAATAGTCATTTGTAAATCCTTTAACTGGGTGACATTCCAAGTGAATGGTCTAAAGTCCTCTATCAAGGCTCAATCCTAACAAAGTGATTGAAATCCTTTACCAAGGTCACATTTAACAGTGTGTATTGTAACCTTTAGCAGGGTTGGCTTTTTACAGGGCATCACTTCAGAAGAGTGAAAAAGAGTAGCATGTTATTGGCGGTTTCTCCCAAATTGGGTTTTCATATAAATCATTGTGTCAAGTGTGTTGCTAAATTTGTTATGTTTCATATTTACATTTTTTCAAATTGATTTGATAGTAACCTACAAGTTTTAAGTGATTGCATAATCTTATGCATGCATTCATGATGATAAATGTTTTATCAGTTCACTAAGATGTGAAAAGTTTTATTTATACATCTGGACCTTGGATAACTGATTCAGCCCCCCTCCCCCCAATTATTCTAAATTATTTCAACAATTGGTATTAGAGCCCTCTTCTTAAGAGGAGTAGTTTGAAGGTACTAGAAGCACAAAGATCAAGATGTCAAAAAGAGAAGTACCCAAGCTAAATAGAGATAACTTTCCTACATGGAAATTTTTGATTAAGTTACACCTTGGAGGACTTGGAGATCATGCACAATATATCATTACTACTAAGCATGTTGGTCCTACTGGAGCCCCAACTACTGAGGATATAAAAAAAAAAAAGAACATTACCAGGAAATGTTGGAGATTACCTCTGCCCTAAGTTATGCCAAATTCAATGATATAAAAAGTCTTCATAGTGAAAAGAAAATGTGGGATGCCTTAACCACCATCTATGGAGGAGACACTAATGTTCTAAGAGCCAAAGCTAAAAGTCTTAGAGGTAGTTTGATGATATGAGAATGGAAGAAGGTGAAAATATTGTTCAATATGTTGCAAGGATAAAAGAAGTTGTTAATGTAATAAGAGGAGCTACTGGTAAAATAGATGATGATACTGTACTAAGAAATTTTTTAAGAATACTATTGTTTTTATATTCTATTAGAGTTTTTGCAATTCAAGAACTAAGATGCATACTAGGGAATAATCTATCACTTGAAGGTCTAGTAGGTAGGCTCACTACCTTTGAGCTATCTAACTTTGATAATTACAAACCTAAAAAGATTGAATCTTCTTTCAAAGCTAAGTTGTCATTGAAGTAACTTGATGAGAAGAAGAAGAATAAGAAGAATAAGACAAAGTATGTGTCTAGTGATAGTGATATAGATGAGAAGGATGTAGAACAACTTGAAGCACTAGTGGCAAGGAGATTTCACAAAGGTAAAGGCAAGTTCAAAGGTAAATTACCTATCATTTGTTTCAATTGCAATGAGGTTGGTCATATTGCTACTAGATGTCTAGAGAATAAGAACTATAGAGGTGGTGGCAAGTACAATAGTAGAAGAGATGAAGACAACAAGGACTATAAAGACAAAGATAAGAAATCTTGCTATATTGCTGAAGAAGAAACAAGAGATGAATCTAATGAACATGATGATGAAGTGGTGTATGTTGCAATGAAGGAAAAATCTGATGAAGCTAAGGAAACTGCACTTGTGACTTGTGTGGACAAGAATGACAATGGGCATTCACATCACATGATTAGAGATAAAAGAAAGTTCATTACCTTAAATTTTTATGATGGAAATATTGTAAGATTTGGTAATGATGCACCATGTTTGATAAATGGAAAAGGTTTATCAAACTCACAGATAGGATTTTGTGTGGCAATTCTTACTATGTTGAAGGACTTAACTATAATCTATTGAGTGTGTCACAACTAAATAATTTAGAATGTAAGTTTGAGTTTGAAAACAAGATTGCTAAGATTTATGACACTAATGAGAAATTGATTGGAAAGGGTGATCAAACTAGGGTTAATCTATTCTATCTTAATATAGAGGATGCTACTTGTCTAATTGTAAAGTTTGATGATGTGTGGCTATGGAACAAGAGGTTATGTCATGTTAATTTTGATAACTTGGTTAGTATCAATAACATGAGAAAAGTTAGAGGTTTTCCTAAGTTGAAGAAACCTAGTAATATAATGTGCAAACAATGTTAGTTACGCAAAATAACAAAGTCAAGTTTTAAGAGTAAAACTCATGCCTCCAAAGGAATACTAGAGATTATTCATACTAACTTGTGTGGACCAATTGAAGTGAAAAGCTACAAAGAAGATAAGTACATTATGTTGCTTATTGATGATTATTCTAGAATGATGACAATTATGTTTCTAAAATAAAAATCTAATGCTTTCCAAATGTTTAAGTGGTACTTAGCAAGAGTTGGAAAGGAAACATGTAAAATTCTGAAATGTTTAAGATTTGACAGAGGAGGAGAATTTACATCACATGAGTTTGAGATGTTCTATAATGATAGAGGAATCAAAAGGTGGACATTTGCCCCTAGAACCCCTCCAAAAAATGGAATTGTTGAAAGGAGGAATAGGTCTATAATGGACTGTGCTAGAACACTCATGATGGGAAAAAAAAATGTTGCTTTAAAATATTGGAGAGAAGCTTTAAGTACAACTTCCTATACCTTGAACCTTGTACAAGTCAAAAAATGTATTCATTCAACACCTTTTGAACTATGGTATGGATACTCACCCAGTGTAAAATATTTTAAGGTATTTGGAAGAAAATGCTATATTCTCAAAGACTTGAAGAATGGTAAACTAAATGAAAAAAATGAAGAAGGTATATTTCTAGGTTATTCCATAAGAAGTAAAGCTTATAAGTGTTTAAATACTAACACTAACAAAGTTGTGGAAAGTGAAAATGTAAAATTTGATGAATATACAAAAGTATATGAGGTTGAACCTATGAAAGAACTAGAAGAATACAAATCATTTGTATACTTTTATAAAGTTATTCCTATTGAAGAAGATATTGTAAATCAACCTACAAACTTATAACAAGTTTCAGTGACTACTGAGTCACATACTATGAATGTCAAGTTGCATTCAAGAACTAAGTTACATTCAGATGCCAAGCTAAAGAATGAAGTTGAAGCACATTCTAATTCTAATATTAGTGTACATGAAAGAGATGCTGAGATACATGATAGAGATGTACATAGTGACTTTGAAGTTGAAAGATCAAATGAAGAAACTAGAGCTGAACCAAGATTGTCCAAATATGTCAAGAGACATCATCTTGCTACACAAATCATTAGAGATAAAGATGCTAGAACAATGAGTAAAAATAGATTGAAAAATGATACATGCTTACTGAGCATGAAAAAACCTAAATGAATGAGAGATGCCTTAGAAGATGTGGACTAGAGTAAAGCCATAGAAGAAGAGATTGAACAAATTGAGAAAAACAAAACATGGACTCTAGTTCCTAAACCAAAAGACAAAAATGTGATTGGCACCAGGTGGGTATTTAGAAACAAGCTAGATGAAAATGGTGAAGTCACAAGGAACAAGGCAAGGTTAGTCTACAATTGACTTTGGAGAGACATTTTCTCATGTTGCTAGATTGGAAGGAGTAAGAACTTTAGTTGTTTATTTTGTATACAAAGGTTTTAAAGTTTATCAAATGGATGTTAAATCTACATTTCTGAATCATATATTAGAAGAAGAAGTTTATAGAGAACAACCAAAAGGATTTTTTGATATTAACAATAAGAACATGGTATGTAGATTACACAAAGCTCTATATGGTTTGAAACAAGTACTAAGAGCATGGTATGAGAGACTTCATAATTATTTTCTAAAGATTGGATTTGAAAGGATTGATGATAATAGTAACATGTACGTAAAGACAAAAAAAGGAAAAGGTATTTTATTATCTAAAATTTTTGTTGATGATATCATTTTTGGAGGTCAAGATGCTTTATGCAAGGCTTTTGCAAATGAAATGAAACAAGAATTTGAGATGTCTATATTTGGAGAGATCAAGTTATTTGTGGGTTTGCAAGTATATCAGATGAAATATGCTATATACATCACTCAATCAAAGTATGTCAAAAAAATATTGAAAACTTTTGGATTGGAGAATTTAAAACCAGTAAGCACACCTATGGTGACAAGACACAAATTGTCAAAGAATGATGATTTAGCTAAGGTAAATCAAACATTATACAGGTTTATGATTGGAAAATTACAATATGTAGTACATAGCAAACCTATCATTGCATTATATGTAGGGATAGTGGCAAGATTCTTTGCTAATCCTAGGGAGAATCATTTGATGGTTGTAAAGAGAATAATGAGATATCTAAAAGGAACAGAGGAATATGATCTATACAATAAGAAAAATGAGAAATTTGAATTAAGAGCCTATACTAATGCTAATTGGGCTGGAAACATTGATGGAAAAAAGAGCACCAATGGAGGAGCATTCTTCTTAGGCAAGAGGCTGGTTACATGGACTAGAAAGAAATAAAACTGCACTTCACAATCTACTGTTGTAGCTGAATATGTTGCTTCTATTGTAAATTGTACAAGCATTGTATGGATCAAAAAACTACTCAAAGGTATGAAGGAAGAGATCAAAAAATCAATGATACTTTATTGTGATAATAAAAATGCTATAAAAATATCAAAGAATCCTATGATGCACACAAAGATTAAGCACATTGTAATCAAGTATCATTACTTGAGAGAATTAGTTCAAGATAAAGAAGTGAAGATGGAATATGTTAACACAAAAGAAAAAATTTCTAATATCTTCACAAAAATATTACCTAAGGATGCTCATGAGTATCTAAGAACTAAACTAAGGGTGATACCCCTACCAAAGGCTATCTAAGTAACAAAAGGAGTGCCTTGCATCAAACAAGCTGATTTTCATATGTTACAAATTGATGTAGTGGATCTTATTTTAGGAGCTACCTAAAGTAATCAAAGAGTTAAAAATACAAATCAATCACAAGTAAGGTGACAGAGGGAGAAACTAAAGAAGTTCATATCTACATATTTAGATGACAAGTCTTTGGCATTGATGTCAAACAAGGAGAAATACAAGAATGAATTAAATTGATCCTAGAGGGAGAGATTTACTAATCAAGGGAAAAATAAGAAAGAAGAAGATAGTTACTGATCACGAGAAATTCAAGAGATTGAAGAGATTGAACAAAGAGGGAGAAATCCTATCATCTACCTACTAAGAGGAAGATAATTGTTGAAGAAAGAAAAGAAGTAATTTAGAGGGAGTTATAAGGATGAATCAAAAGAGTTTTGTAACCTATTTAGAAGATGAAAGTTGATGATAAAGGGAGAGATTTCAATACAAGAAATTATTTTCTTTTTGGTATTCTATCGGTCTTACTATTTTAACCTAGTCAATTTGGTTTTCCATCAATGCCAAAGAGGGAGATTGTTGAAGGAGACTATTGAGAATAGATTGATACAAGTATGATCAATATGTTTCAATCATTATTTTTTCACTAATGTCAAACATGCTCTTTGTTGGTAATACAACTACTTAGAAGATTTAAGTACTATCACATATTTGATTGATGGAGAGGATTTGATCAAAAGATGTAACAATAGCATCGAGAGGAAAGGTTGAGTTATGTTATGTAAAGGAGTACAAGAATCAACTACAATAGTGATAACATGATGTATTAATAATCTACTTAAGGTTACAAAGGTTGGTTACACTAAGAAAGTTTAGAAGAACAAGTTAAACAAAGTTTGTCTTCCAAGATTGACTGAGTGGATAGTAGGTGTCGAGAAAATTTAGTGCAAGTCGAGTAGAAAATCAGTTGGAGCTAAGTAAAAGTCTATTCTAGTGTATGTTGAGCAAAATAGTGGATGCCCAATAAAGTTTAGTTGATATCAAGCACTAGTAAACTTTAGTTTGTACTAAGTGATTTTACAAAAGATGTCGAGCAACATAATATGTGTTGAGCATCAAAAGCTAGTTAATTTTGAGTTCCTACATTATTTGAAAGATTATGAATTCAATGGATCTAAGTGAACAAGTTTATTTTCTTAGAATGTGTGAACTAGGTGGAAGATAAGATTGATGAGTTGGTGGCACAAAATTCAAGATAAACCATTTTGAGGAAAATTCAAAGAGGATTGAAGGAGAATTTTTTAGAAGAAATATGAAATGAGGGGTAGATTCATTGTATCCTACCTAATCTATCCTAACCCTATGGACGATGGAGAATGAATTAAAAAATATCTTAGTTTCCTATTTATAGGAATGGCTAGTTAGAAGCAATGGTTGTCATGTGCAAGAACCTAAGGAAGACAAGGAGTCAAGGATTTTGCTTCATCAAGTGAGCTAAGAGAAGAGTCTATATTGGCATGATAGAGATTTTTAATTTACAAATGGATTTGTAAGTTATTATCATATCAAGACTTACTGTTACTCTCTAATCATTGTATCAGTGTAGGGTAAATCTTTTGAATTAAGGTTGACCTAATAGTCATTTGTAAATCCTTTAAGTGGGTTACATTCCAAGTGAATGGTCTAAAGTCCTCTAACAAGGCTCACTCCTAATAGGGTGATTGAAATCCTTTAACAGGGTCACATTTAATAGTGTGTATTGCAACCTTTAACAGGGTTGGCCTTTCACAAGCCATTACTTCAGATGAGTGAAAAAGAGTAGCATGTTATTGGTGATTTTTCCCAAATTGGGTTTCCATGTAAATTATGGTGTCAAATGTGTTACTAAATCTATTATGTTTCATGTTTACATTTTTGCAAAGTGATTTGACAGTAACCTACAAGTTTTAAGTGATTACATAATCCTATGGATGCGTACATGATGACAAATTTTTTATGGGTTTACTAAGCTATGAAAAGTTTTATGTATACATCTAGACCTTAGATAACTGATTCATCTCCCCCTCTCATTTATTCTAAAGTATTCCAACATGGAGCACTAAAAGATGACTAAAAGAACCTAGAAGCTCAAGGCCTTACACATATGGTGCACATGCCTAAGGTTTTTGTTGATGAATGGATCATATATGCACTAAGCTAAGTACATGACCACTTTGGGTGGATAGAGAAAAACTAGTAAAGATTACAAAGGAAATTGTCAAAAATATCATGGGCCTAACAACATAAGGAAAGGAATGTCCATTAACAGTCATTAAGATGAATGAGATGAGGAAAATAATGGAGACTACTTGAGATAAGAGAGTTGTGAGGTTAGATAAGGTGAAACATGAAGGCACAAGATTTGCAGTGATGATAATAGGCTATAAGATATATCAGTTAAGCCACCCTAATAGCATGTTGGGAACAAATATTTAGATAGCACACAAAATTGAAACTTAGGGTAAAAAATTTGATTTATTAGGTGTGGTTATTAATCAACTAAGTGTAAACATGCAATATTTTGAGAAGGACTAACAACAAGATATAAAACATGGAGCTTTACTTGTATGTATCTATTTCTATGTTAAGAAAAGTTCCCCAATATAGGAGTGGTAGAATGGAATGAAAGTAGACCAATTATTTATCAAATTAATGAGTATGTTGAGAAATTAGGAGGAAAATTTAAGGAAATCATGTAGAGTTACTTCAAAGAATTTCAACAAAGAATACATGAGCGCTATCAAATTAGAGGTGCCATAGTGTAAAGGTATAAATATACTTTGTGTTTTATTGTTGAAACTAACAATCACAAGATTCAACCAGTGCAGACAAGGACTTATTGGGTTCGATATCTAAATTATGAAGTCATGAAAGAGGATTTGGTCAGTTTTGCTAACAATATATTGAGCTTTCCAAAGAACAATTCAACTGCATGATTTGGGACTTATGAAGATGTTTTTAGTAGCAAAGCTTTGGAGGCCATGGTAGTCAAGAAAGAAAAGAGGATGAAGAAGACATTACACATTATACATGAGGCATCTAGTAACCTATTAGTGCAAGAGGTTACGTAAGGAACATCATCACTTCAACTATCAACACTGATAAGGAAAATGAAAGACAAAGATGTTCAACCTATTGGAGAAGTTATCATTGCTATTTCAAAGCATGATAAAGAAGGAAGTGGAGAAGAGACTAAAATAAGAACACCTAGGAAAGCCACTAAGGAAAGAGTTATAAATATTAATAAGGGTAAAGTATTTAAAATAAGAAAGACTCAACCTATTTCTATTGATAGGAGGATTACTCAGAGTCAAGTTAAGAATCCTCTAGCATTAAATAAATTGGAAGTTGAACTAGAGAAAGAAGTAAGTTCATGGGGTAGAAAGTATGGTAGGAGAATGTATAAGATTCTTATTGACCCCAAGAAATTAGAAAAATATATTATGGATATAGTTTTGGTTGAGAAGATGGATCTTGAGGCATTTGTAAATTTAATTGAATTCAATAAGAAAATGGTAGAAGATTCATTGATTAAGAATTTTAGAGAATCTGGAATGTATCCTAGATATGTAAAGGATAAAGTGCCACAAGATTTGTATACTACTTTTCTAGTGAGATGGAATTCTACAAATCAAAGAGTAGAAGAATTGAGGAAGAAAATAATTAGAGAGTTGTGTCCTGATTTATCAATTAATGATGTAGAAGCTGAGATGGACAAGTATTACAAGGAATTTAGGACTAAGGTAATGATATAATGGTATTAGTTGATGGGGAATCAATTTTGATTCAAAATATATAAATTTGTGGATTGAAGAGTTGTAGAAAGAGAAAAAGCAAGCCTATGAATACGTAGAACCTTAAAATATTAATGATGTATTTGCTATTAGCGAGTTAATTGGAACCTCTACTATAGAAACTGAGAAGTCTGAGGAAGAAAAGGTCACCATTGAGGATATTATTGAAATATAAAGAGGATCTTATTTTGAAGGTAATGATCAAGAATATTTGGCACAAGTATAGGTGAGCACATAGGAAATAAGGACAAAGATCACTGCTAGTGTTGAAAAAAGTGGAGTAGATACAATTGATAAGGCTACAAAAGTCTAGCATGTAATTATACCAATAAGTAGTATTGGTCTTCCATCACTTGATCTTACAATTCAATTTTTGATATCAAAAGAAAAAGTACTAAATGCTATCAGAAAATAAGAGTAGAATCCTATATCTGTTGAGAAGTAGCACTCAACCATGACAAAAATGGTACCAAAAGTTACTAATGAAAAAAAGGATAGTGGTGATATATGGGGCCAATCTAAATATTCTAGAATACAATAAGAATAAATGAAGAGTGAAAAAACTCAAACACAAGGTCAAAGAGCATCTAGTTTAATAGCTATGGGAGTAGAGATGAAAGCTGATAAAGGTAAAGATGATGATGATAATAAGGACAAGGATAAAGATGGAAAGAAGGATCATGGACATGCTTCACAATAAATTAATGTTAAATAAAAAAGGAAATGAGAAGAAGAAGAGGAGAAGGAGGAAAATGATCCACCTAGCAATGACCCCCAATTTGATATATTAAAGAAAATGTATTAACATTGAAGAATAAGGACAATAAAAAATTTAAAAGAGTTTTAGATCTTAGGATTGAGATTGATTAAAGGAGATCAAAGAGAATAAAAAGGAAGGTATTGAATAAGAATCTACATATGTTTAAATTTATTATGCCTAATGCTACTATAGATAAGGAGAAGTCAGTTCAAAGGCAATTAAAAGTATATCTAGCTAATATGGAAGTAGCAAGAACTAATCTTGAAGAAAAATCAGCTAAGAAAGTTGCATGCAAGATGGAAGAGTGAACAAGTAAAACTTTGAGAAATAAGATTACATATTTGAAAGTGAAACCACACAAGCATGTTATTCAAGTATAGGAGATTGTAAATATAGAAATCAAGAGTATAATACTTTGTGTAATTTTGGCACATTTACTATAGAGTTAGATAGCCACATTATCAGAGTTCAAAATTAGAGACTGATACATATCAGAGGATTAGAATCATCAAAAAACATCATAGAAACATTCATCAAGCATTAAGGAGTCAGTTGCAAAAGAACAAGATCTTACCATTGAGAAAGATAAGGTAATTACAAGAGTTTTGGAGCTACAAGGTATGATAATTTTGCACATTGGTATTATCACAAAAAAATTGATGGAAGCACGTAATATTGTACAAGTACTAGAGGATAGCATAGTGAGTGGAGTAGGGAATAAAGATGTAGAATTTCAAAATCACATTCTCACTCTTGAAGCTTTGAAAAAGACATGGGAGCACTAATGCAACTCCTAGATTCTACAGACATAATTATTATGAGAAAATTCTAAATAGTTATGGAGATTTTTTACTGTATATTTATATTTGGTCATGTTTATTTTCATTGACTACCATAAAAAAAAGGGGGAGATGATGTAGAAATCTAAATAATAGATTAGGAATAGAGAATATTAGAATGGTCATAGTCTTGGAAGGAAACAATAGATATAGCATGGAATTCAGGATGTTAATGGACATAAAGAGTAATCTAAATGGAGGACTATAATTTGCAAGAAGTTTTTGTTTTTATCATCAATTCCAATGTGGGGGATTGTTGGAATTTTCATTTCATAAGCATGATAATGAAGTTTTTGTCATTGATGCCAAAAAATCTAAGGTAAATTCATTATCCTAATAAGCACACTCATTATTAGTATTAACAAGGAAAAGTTACTATCAGAGTATATGTTTAGCTATCAAAAATCCTAGTTATTGGAGAAGTGTATGCGAGGTGATATTGATAGCTTGTGTGAGAATTTTCGTTGGAAGTAAAAAATAGGATGAAGAAGGAGATTAACCATAAGATATATGGTTATTATTACATGTAGGATTATCAAGTAATAATGAGATAATAAAAAGGGTTTGAGATACAAAAAGAGAGAGAGAGAGCGAGAGATACAGAGAAAAGAGTATAACAAAAAGGGTCATCACAAAGAAAGAAAAAAAGAAGGGACCTAAAAAACTTGAGAAATAAGCAAGAACTAGATCAATTTACCTTGTACAAATACTTGACTAGTTTTCTACAACATTTGTAAAGTCTTTGACAAGACTAGTTAAATTTGTGTATGAGCTAAATCCTTTAACAAGCTAAATGCCTAGATGGGAAGGATAAAATATCTTAGCCAAGTAGTCTTAATAGACTAATGGTACAAATAGCATTATATGAATCACTCCTCATATGGTAAGTTTCTCAAAAGGAAGCACTATTGTATGCCTAATCGGAAACCTCTTTAACTGCATTGAAAAATTTGTGGGTTCCATCTCCACTATAGTTTTGCCCTCTAACCAAGGGTTTTTTGCAATACCAAATATGTGTATGCATGTTGATTTATCTTCTGTACTATTATTTAATTTTGATGCATATTAATTGTTAAGTTAAAGATTAAGCTATCGATTATATCTATAAGTTATCAAATTATTGAAGGAGCATACGATCAGTTAAAACATTGTAAGAAATGAAAATGTTTCTTAAGTACTAATTCCCCCCCCCCCCCCCCCCCAAAAGTACTTAACCTTTCCAATCCATATTTAATAGAGATTAAGAGTAAAAATAATGAGTGGAGGATATTAAGAGGAAAATGAGATTTCACTCACCTTGGAAAGTGTACATTTAAGTTGTAGATAACTTTTTGTTTTAAATTAGAAAATGTATTTTCATGTGCACACATAAGATAAATGGGGTTTTATTTAATTAAAAGAGAGCATGCTCTTTTATTTAAATAAAACTTAGGATAAGATGACCAAACTATAGGATAAAATCAAATAGATAATTAAATGATGATTTGATTAAGGATTAATAATTTATAAATCATGAAAAGTTGATTAAGCACATAATGTGATCTAGAATAGAGATTTAAAATGCTGAAAAGGGACCCTATAGTTTACTTAGACCATTTTTGGGTGATTAAATTTTCCCCTCTTTGAGTTAATGCACAACAGTTTTGATGTGAGAACATTGAGTAAAAGAATGAAGATGTGAGGATGATAAAAAAGGATTTTACTTTGAACATGATCAAACAAGGTGCAATGAGACTGATGATCCTAAATGTACAATTTAATGTGAAGTGATGAAATTGAATGCTAGGACAAGGTTGATAAGACAATACTAGAACTGATGTGATACGATGAGAACCTGTATATCCAAGAGTGAATAGATTAGATCAATAATTTTCATAGAAGAAAAGTTTAGAGGATCTCAACTTTATGTCAAGTAATGGAGTTGAGATGGGCATATCTATTGATAGCATAGAAAAATTAATTTGCATCATTGAAAGATCGACGATAGAGTATTCCCGCCCTGAGATTGAGATCTAAATCATATAGAGGAGATACAAAAATAAGATACATTTTATCAAATTAAGCTAAGAGAGGGTTCATGATGATAGATAAGAAATTTGAAAAGTATATAACCAAGTTTGACCACCAAGCATTAAAAATGTGCCCTAATTTGATTAGAGTTGACCAAAAAGATATAACAATAAGGTCAAAGAAAGAAGAAATTATATGAATATGTTGAAGATGAGAAGATGAAGAGGTTGAAAAGATTATGAAAGGATGAAATAAAATATACCTCGAAAGGGTCAGTCAATTATGCAGAGAAGAAAGAAATTTTAAATCATGATTTTGATGATCAAGATGAAGTTGGATTTTGATTTTGATCTCAAAAATGGATATTTGAAATTAGGTTAAGGTGCATTTTTTATGCAAATCTGAGACTTTTGAGAATTAGGTCAAAAGACTATATAAGGGGTCCAAAAGGGTCATTTTCAAATCATTTATTCTTTCATCTTCTAGTGAGTTCAGAGTACCTTTGAGAGTGAAGATGCAAGTTCTAGTGCATGAGAATTAATTTGAGCTAAGTTGGATGCATAATTAACCATGAGACTACCCTGCAGTAGTAAGTGATTGAAAACTAAACTTGTTTCTAATTTCATTTTGTCAAATTTTCATGTTCTTTTATCTTTTAGATTTCAAATTTTGTACAATAATCTAAAATATTCTATGCAGTTAGGAGTTAAATTGTATGATGTTTTACATAACCATAGAATATTGTATCATATTTTTCCAATGTATCACATGATATAGACTCATTTGTCATACAATAATGTGAAACATATTGCATGAACATGAAATATCATACGAGAACAAGAAAAAGATTGTACAATACTAGGATAACCTATACATTATTACACAACCATGTTGGGTCATTTAGTTTCTTTTTAGACTAACCAATTGGGTATTTTAGATATCTTGAGTGCCTCCTTAATGTATTTATATGCTTGATCCACTCAAGCCTTAAAGGCACTTTTTGACTTTTGCATGGCTTATCCTTTAGTCCATGTGTCTCCCTTGTGGAACCTATGTGGATGCCACATAGATTGTAACTCCTCAAGGTCTCTCTCAATCCTATAAATAAGACCCTTGTCTCAAGTATTTCTCATCTCCCTCATTTGTATTATTATCAAGCTAGTTTAGTGCTAGAGATTTGAAGATTTTTAGAGATCTTACTAACCCTTTGGTAGATTTTTACTTTCTTTCATTGTCCTTGCATATTCATCTTAGAATTGAATTTTTAAGTTTTTTAATCTTGTATTTATTTCACATACTTTGAATGCTTTAATAATGGTTTCTTCCAGAGCCATTTCTTGAAGTATTCTTCACCCACTGAGCTTAGATTGTACATCATGTGTCATTTCAATCAATCTTGGGATTCAACATAGTTATGTTTGGGGAGAGAAAATTTACATCCCTTGATCTTGAGAACAAAAAAAATGTCCATTTGGGTGTCATTGTTGAGCTTCTCTGAGGTTGCATGGGGATTTTACTTATTGGTTGTATTAGTGTTATAAAACTCAAGTTAGTTGGTAGTTTTGGTTTCATTTGAATCTTGATATACTTGAGCTACTAATGCTTTCTTGTTGATACATGCTCCCAATAGGTAGGTTTTTCATGTATACATTTTTTGCACAACCGATGGGACCCACATCCCTAATTTAAACTTTAAATTTTAAAAAAATTGTGACTTGAAAGCCCAAAACACATATCATCATCTCTAATTATGCATAGACAAACTATCATCTATATAGTTTGATGTATGCACCTAGCAAGGTCACACATGTTTCACTTTTACAATTATTTGTTTTTGTTTTGTCATCTATATAGTTTGGCATCTCCAAAGTGTCATGTGCAATTTTAAACCATTGTCTATGACTGGCATCACAAAACACAAGGGGTTTAACTATTTTGTTTTCTCTTCCAACATTTTTATAGTATTTGCTTTTGGGCTTTCAGCAGGAATTAATATTTACATGGTAAATTTGGTGAATTACATTAATTATCTATTTTAGACTTGTTATTAATGTTTTTAATCTATGTAGGTTTTGGATCGACATCTACATTCTTTGGAATCTTTGTTTCATCAGCTTTGTAGTTTTCCATTTGTGCAGGTAGTTTTTTTGTCATTTTTATCTAACAGCTAAAGGTTCTCAAGTATATAATCAATTCTATCATTTTTTCATCTTGGTTTTCTTAGTCTATCATCTCTATGGTTTGGTGTATGTGCTTGGTAATTATCATCTGTACAATTTCATATTTTTCATTACTATCATTGATTATTTTAATTATTAGACTTTATCTACAGTCATTACTGTTAGAGTAATAAGATATTGTCTTATTAATTAAAACATTTTGATTTAATTATTAAGTCACTTATTATCTCTAGTTTACTTAAGTTAAACTTTAGGCATGTAATAATTAATTATTTTATTAATTATTATCATGCAATCTAGGTTAGATTCCTACTAGGTTTTTGATCTCCTTTATAAGGATGATCTCTCTTTGAAATTTATTTATTCACTTTTGATAATAGCAATTTCTCTTTTTTCTCATCAAGAATGTCTCATCTATGGATCTGGCAATTCCCACCTCCATAGCTTTTGCTTCTCTCTTTCTGTGATAGGTGTTTGCATGCAGGTGATTCTTGGGAGTTGTGAAGTTGATCTTTCATCAACTTCAATAGTTACTAATTAATTTTCTTGTATACTCTAGACTTGGAGGACCTTGGACTTAGGAAAATGAATGAACATGCATAATTAATCACTTCTCTTTGGAATGAATGGTGCAAATAATCTTGTAATCAAAACAAACTCTTGAATGACTAAAGGATAAAAAATTTCATCCAATCTTGAATGCCCTGAGGAATTATCAAAAAAATTTGTGATACATATTTAGTAATTGATCAAAACACACTCTTAAATGCCTAAATATCAAAGAATAATTCTATAAAATATTATGATTTGGGTTTTTTCTTAAATCATCAAATCTTGAATGCTTAAGGGAAAAAGAACATTGTAAACAAAATATTTGGGCTTGGTGTTTAAAACAAAAAAACACAATCTTGAATGAAGTAAATGAGTTCACTCACATTGCCTCTTATTTCAAAGCTTTGGATAATTATTTTCAAGAACAAGTACACTGTCAAGTTGGAAAGAACTTTACATGTTAAGCATAATGTGTCTTCAAGTGTAGCTAGAGAACTTGAAGCTTCATTTTAGAATGAACATGTTTCTTGTGTGTTTGAAGGAGTGTTTCTCAAAACTACCTTGAGCTCATTTTCTTTCTTGCAATCCATTAATTATATGATGTGAAAACAAAGTTGATTATTTTATGTATCCTCTCCCCTAGCCTTTGTGGATCTTGGGTGTAAGAGAAAGATATAGTCATTTTTGGGTTCACTTCTAGAGAGTTATATCATTTTGGAAATGCACATCCCCATTGGAGAATAAGTTCAAATTGGTAAGTTTCTCCAACCGGTATATAAATGAGAAGTAAGGTAAAAAAATTCTCATCCCTCAAGCTCAAGTGAGGTGTGTTGGTGGTAGCTCAATGTATGAAAACTTTCCTACAATTTTGGCATGGTTAACTAGACTCTTAAGTGAGTCACATGCATACAAATTGATTTGGGGGATGCCATAGATCTTATTACAAACCAACTAGTCACCACCCTTTTATCCTCGGTATGCTATTTTATGAACATAGTTGTAGGTGATCTCACATTGAATTAGTTTAAATGGTGAAAGAGAAGGTATAGATATCTAAAGTTACTCACCATTGTCCCCCACTTGTAGAGACATAAGGCTACTTAGACTTCATTTCCAAGAGTCCTCAACCTCGTAGAATAGGGGTTATATTTTCCATGCCTTGAAAGTTCATTGGAGTGCATCATTTGTCAATTGACTCTTATATCAACTCACCTCTTAGCTTGAGAGAGAAATATTGCACTAGAATCATGAGACATCAAGTTTTGGATTATGGTAAAAATAGGTTTTGAGAAGACCCAAAACCTCTTACAAAAAAAAGATAGTCAAAAAAAAGTCCACTAGGGTTTACATGGACCTGGAACCTACAGTATCAACAAAAAGCCCAAACCTAGATTTTACAAGGACCTAGAACCTAAATAGTAGAAAACATATAAAATAAAGATGGAAAGAGAAAAATAGAGGAAACAACCAACAAATAGATCCACGGCCAAAAATCAAAACATGCAACAAAAATGTAGGAAATTATTGTAGCTCCTCTATAACCTTAGTCAAGTCTTTGACAATATCAGCAACCTCCTAAAGGATACCTTCAATAGTTTGGACAAGAGAAGATTCAATGGCCCTTTTTATGCTTAGCCTAATCCTTATACTTGGTCCATTAGTCATTTGGGAAGGCATAGGGTAAATGATTTCCTCATTTCTCCTCCTACCAATGCTAGCCATTACCACACATAGACTTGAGATTATCATTTCCATATGTTGGCTATATCCTTGACTAGTTGTTTTAGCCTAGCTTCATAAGTTATATGGGTTTTAGGAATATTTTTGACTTTATTCTCTAGCTTGGTCCTTTTGGGTTTTTCATTATCTAGACTCTTTTGCACATCTTTTACAATTTTATTTAGGGCCGTGATTCCATTATAGATCCAAGTATCTATGGTGCAGGAGCACCTAGGTAGGCTAAGTGTGAAACCTAGGTATTTCTTTATTTTTGGCTTGTAGTGATGCTAGCCACATCACTATTCTAATAATAGGTCCTATGTGGTCCTTAGGTGTGTTTAGGAGACTTGGCAAGACCCAAAGTGACCAAGTTGCTAGAAGTTGCCGACTATTGTCAACTAGGTGACTTAGGTCCGAAAAAGGCTAAAATGGTCTAGAAAGGTTCCAATGGCTTTGAATTGTTTATTTGAAGTCATTTTATGCATATTATATGTCTACTTTGTTTTGTGCCAAATTTGGAGGTCTAACTCCATGTAGAACAAAAGTTGTTGAAATGTTGTCATGTTGTCATGACAACATTTTCTTGCAAAAAGCAACTTTTTGGCATTTGTGTGTTTAGAATGTCCTAACTATTTAGAATAGTTATGGAACTGATGGAGGAGCCTTTAAAAACGTGAGGACATCTGTTTTCAGGGGGTTGGACAAGTTGGTTTTGCATTTTGTACGAATTGAGCAAGTATTTTGTTGCTGGTTTTATGCATTTGAAGGCATTTTTAATAGAGGAGGATTGAATGGCCTGATTTTTGTGTTGGAAAAGTTCTGAAATATTGTTTTTAATCTTTTTGTAGTGTTGATTTGATCATTTTAATTCGTTTGCATTAGTGTAGAAAAATCTTTTTGTTCTTGGCAAGTTGCTGATCTGAATAGGGCTGCACTTAGAAAATGGGATCTTAGGGCCACTTTCCACCATTGGAAACCTCTAGTATTTTGAGATTTGGAACTAGGATCCATGAACATTATGTATCAAGAAGGAGAGCCCTTGAAAGCATCAGCAAGCATTTTTAAGGTGATGCCCTAGGCAAGCCAAATGTAACTTGGCTAGGAATCACAGTTGGAAAATGAGTTATGGAGAGGATTGAGTGTACAAATACCTTAATCCAGATGCACAGTGAGTAATGAGAAGGTCTAACCTTGCTCCAGTCCAAAGGAGAGGTCTTGGAAAGGTGTCTAAGGTGGTTTTCCATCACAACAACGATAAAGCACTTGAAATCCTCATTTTTGGCCTAAAACTATACTTTCATTGTACAGAAAGTTTGGAGGCTAGAAAATTACAGAATCTTGAAGTACTCTAAAAAGTGTATCCAAAAATATAATTTGTTTGTAGGGTTGTTAAGAATTTTTTCAAGAAATCTTGTTTTCAGCTATTTAGGAGGGTTAATTCCTAGTAGCCTTTTTGGAGCAATTTGGTGTATCTTCCCTAGTAGATTGAATGCGCCTATGAAATCAGCATTTTTTAGGGTCATGGATGTTAGAAGGAGTCTAAAAAAACCCTAGATGAAGAACTGGTACCCTTGGAGCTATAGATGGACTTGAGGGTTAATAGCGGACTGGAGCCGGCTAGTAAGAAATTTGATGTTACTTTGTTGGTGTACCCCCAACTGAAGGATTAGGATCTCTTGAGCAAGGTCCTAGTAATTATAGGGTGTGAAGAAGCCCTAGTGGGTCTAGTTAATGACCTAAGGTAGCCCTAAGAGAGAGCTTGGGGTTTGGAAGCAAGGTTGGGGTGTTACATCAATCTACCTGAAGAGTCATGTCCACTTTCAATTTGGCTTTGTTAAGAAATATAAGCCTCACACTAATATTTTTCTCCTCATTGCCTCATTAACACTATTATCCTTGGGATGATCAATATCAATATGGGCATCTTTAGGCATAGAGTCTTTCTCCCTAGCTAAATCATTTTCATCAAATCTCATTCTTCTGGTTAGTATCATAAATTTTGTCTCTTGAGTAATAAGGATCATATTCCTATCTTTGTCATCCTTATTAGTATCCATGGGTTACCCCTTCTCCTTATTAGCTTTAGGGGTAGGTCTATTATATTTCACATTTTCATCTTTTCCATTAGAGGAATTTATAGATACGTCCTATTCCTTCTTTCAAAGGTTTGGAGAACCCACCTTTCTCCCTATACCACTAGACTTAACCAAGGAATCATCCTGACTACCTGAATACCAATCACTATTTGAGCTATAATCTCCACTCTCTGTTTCTCCCTCATTTTCTCCATTATTCTCTGCTTCTGATGTGCCCTTATCATCTTTCAAAATTTCTTTAGGTCTAACCTCTGGTTTTCCCTTTATTTTACCTTAACCCTTAGTCTTTCTATTTTTCTTTTTCTTAGCATGTTCCTTCTCACTTGTCGAGTTGTTATTTGACTTAGTGTCCAATTCCTTAATCTCCTCGATTTTGACATTATGGGTTTTAATTTTTTTTTTGCATTGGATTTATCCAATGTTTCCTTCCTAATTATCTTCTTTCTCTTTCCAGTTGAGGGAGATAACTTCATAGCATTCTCTCTACAATATTCCTCAATTAATAAGATGAACCTTTCATGGAGAATGGGTCTAGAAATTTCTTCCTATAGTTTTGATTCTATTTAACAAGTAGAATTTTGAGTAGAAAGGGAAATAAACCCTAACCTTGTATCTAAAATGGGTTAGAAAACAAAATGGAAATTATGCACTCTTTTAGACCTCCCATGAAGAATGAAATACTCACAGATACATGACAAAAGATATTTGCATAGGACTTTAATTTGGTCAAGATCAAAGAAATCCTCTTTCTTGACCATTTTTCTTTCTTCTTCAAGGTTCTTCAGAAATTTCTTTAGGGCAGTATTCAAGATTTTTGTCTCTTTCTTAAAGTTGATTCCCCCAATAGGGAGCCCAATAATTTTTGCAATAAACTCTTCAGTGATAGACACATAAAACCCATGCAAAGTCACATCCTATGTATCCTAGTTTTTAAAAATTTCTTTAGTAATATGAGGTTTGTAGCCATGCAAATTCTCAAGGTAATTAGTTGCCTTACCTTTGTGAAGAACATTCCAGATTGCCATTTTCTCCTTCTAGTGCTTACAACTTGTAGGCTCTTGCTTCCTCAACTTTCCACCCATACTACAACCCACCCTAATAACTAGACTTATGTGAAGAAGAAACATTTTTCAAGAAAAATACTTGCAAACTTTCACGTTTAATTCCAAAGTCGCCCACAATACATGCCAAATTAAAAAGGTAATAATGAAGAGGTGCTTCCTCATAAAATTATTACCACCATCATTAAAGTTGCAACTACCTTCAAATTTTAAAAAATTATTAATTAAACTTTTCTTGCACTACATTTTTTACATCAAACTGAACAAGCATCTTTAAATCAACTTCCTTTCTCAAGTCATCCACCCATAGCAATGGCCTATCCATACACACCATTTTGTTGGCAATCCAGTTAGCAACCATGTTTTAGATTAAGGTAAAAGCATGTTTTGAAGGGGCCCCAAAACCCTTTACATCATAAAGAAAGATTTACCATGAAGCTCAACCAAGTTTTAAATGGACCTGAAACTAGTAGAACAATAGAACCAAGTATAAGACCTAAAACCAATAGAAAATGTTTAGAAAGAAAAACTAGAGAGAACCTTGGAACTTGGAAATATAGACTGGATAAACCAGAGAAACCTCCTAGACCAGAAAAGCAAGGACTAACATTTTGATTTCACTCCCTTTCCAAGTTAGCAACCATGTTACCTTCAAGATAAATATGGGTTATGGAAACTTTTTCAAAATTATTAAGGAGACTTTTTATTTCCCAAATAATCATTTCAATATTCCATGTTATGGAATAGCTATTATTTAGCATGTTTGAAATATTCAGAATCCCCTTCCAGCCATAAATTTTGGTAACCAGTTTCCACATCCCTACAAACAATAAACAAAGACACCAAAACTTCCACCCTATGACTAATAAAGGAGCCAATAGGAACAACCAGAACATCCACTATCCTACTATTATGATGTTTGAGAACTCCACCACACCTAGCTCTCCCCAAGTTACCTTTGGTCGATCCATCAAAATTAGCTTTGAACCACCCATTAGTATGAGATTTCCAGATAACTCACTCTCTAATGGTTTTATCCTTGATCTCTTTACATCTCAAAGGGTGAGTTATATCAAAATCACCTTTAATATTTGTTTTGATTTAAGAAGTTTTCTTTTATATCTCTTAGGATTTTGTGGCCTACAACCCAAGTAGGACATTCTTTATCTCTAAAAATTGTATTATTTCTTTCTTTCCATAGCCCCCAATAGAGGTGAGGAAGAGAAAAGTTCCAAAGGGTATGAAATTTAGAACACCTTATAGGTCATCTCCAAATTTGAAAGCATTCCATAAGGTTCTTGGGTTGGACCCATTGAAGATTCCAATACTCAAGAAGGATATTCTAGACATTGTGACTAAAATTGCAATGGTTGAAGAAGTGATTACTATCTTCATTCACCTTCTTACACAATGTACATCTATTTACTATGCTGAAGAACCTTTTATGAAAAATAAATTGAGAGAGATCTGGATGGACATAAGGTTAGGATTGATCTCCACAAGATTCACCCAACCATCATTCCTCTAGTAGTTAGAAACATAACACCCATAGATTTGCTTGCATATTTCAATAGTAAAGGCATCATAATAAATATGAAGCAAAGGATGATCCATAATCTAGATATCCTCCTAGAACCTCACCTTTGTGCAATCACCCAACTTCCATTTGCACCCTTTTTAAAGAATATCTTTGGCCCCATTAACAACACTCCCAATGGTAGAAGAGTCATTGATCCCTGGATAATTCAGGAACTCAAATAGAGAAGGAACATTATATAAAGATATGTGTGCTTCCAAATGGCACTCCATTCCTTTTCGTCTTGGTAAACTCTCCAACCTTGCTTCACTAAAAGAACTTTATTCATACTTTTTATGTTCCTAATACCAAGTCCCCCTTCACATTTAGGCTTGTAGATATTATCCCAAGTTATTAATGGAAGTATTTTCCTTTCTTCAATACCTAACCATAAAAATTTATTTTGGATCTTTTCGATTACCTTAGCATATTTTCCTAGAATTTTAAAGAGGCTTAGGGCATATGTAGGAATAATTTGAAGACATGATTTGAGAAGAGTAACTTTACTAGCTTGAATAAGCCTATTTCCTTTCCAATCTGCTAGTTTCTTATTAAACTTCTCAACTAGTTTCTCTCAAAAGGAGTCTAGTGGGCCCATTAATAATATATTAAAACTAATTGTCGTACGATATGAGTGTCCAAATTTTTCTTACTTGCACTTAAAAAACTATCACTTGCCTCACATTGTCCATCTAAGTTGCTTTGTCCCTAGTTGTTTTTTACTATTGTCTACATTGTGTTTTAAAACCCAAATATAAAACAAATAAAAATTAGTGAAATGGTGAGTTGAGAATTAGTGAGAAAACTGATTTTTGATTGGGTCCATTGGATCTTTAAAAACATTTCTAGAGTCATTTTTCTTAGTCTAAACATTGAGGTTTTGTTCTTTCCATGTCCAAAGTCATCAAACATAAGAAATTGAAACTATTAGAACCATTTACTTATAAGGAAAAAACCTAATACACAGTGAAAAAAAATTATGATATGTCATTAAAGGTATCAAATCTAAAGAAGATAGACAAGAACATTATGAAAAAATTGAGAACAATGTCAAACTCCTATAATGGTCCTTTGTCCTAGGAGTAAACAAAATATTTCTCTTTCTAGAGACAATTAATCAGATACCTACATAGTAACCATACCATCGATATTTTCAAAATAATCTACTTCCAAAACATTCTTTCAAACCTTCTAGTCTTCCATTTTAAAACATTTCTCTATAGAGTATTATCATTTGAACCTTATTCCTTAAATCAAAGAACATCTTGATAATGATCCATTATCCAAAATCAAACATCAATCAACATTTCAAATCCAATCCTAGGTAGCAATACTTCTAAACCTATGACATTAGACAATCATCCTTCACAAACTTTTATCATAAATGTACTCTCTCACTTGGGATCACAAGTCCATCTATGAATATTGAGTCCTTTATTTGGTGTCCTATTTTTCTTGAGATCATTTGTCCATCTATAGTAGGAGAAAGATAATTTTATCCTATATCACATTTTGGTTTTGAAAGTACATAAGGTCTCTTATTCACATCTAGGTTGTCTTATATCTTGGCCATTTTTTAGTACCACATCAAATCAAATAATTCAGTCAATCAAATCCTTGATCATCAATTAGAATTAGTTAATTCTTGAGGTGTTTTCCTTATTTTTCACAAGATTAATTTTTGCTTTCATATTTTCCCCTTCTTCTACAATGTTTCATTCATTTATTGGTTACACTTTTATGGTAGACACGTGATCCAGTAGATTCACTTTTAATCTTATGTCTTGGTAATTGGTAGCACAAAGACAATAGGAGTTGGGGAGCCCATTCCCTCCTAGATCAACACCAATGAGGGACCCATTCCCTTCTAGTCTAGAAATAAACATGACTAGTTTTACACTAATGAGGGAACCTAAAAGTCCTTTCCAAAACACCACTATAGGCATTGACACACAAAATTAGGAAGAACCCTATTAAGAGGAAGAACTTGCTCAGGATGGTAACCCTCCTGATGAAGTTATAGAGTTTCTTTTTGACCCATAAAACTTGGAGATGTTAGAAAAATACATAAGGGAAAACAAGACTAAGATATTCATAGACCATGTCAAAGATGGTGTTAATGTTCCTACAAACTTTGATGAGATTACTTTGTTTATACAAATTGTCAAAAATTGCTCTCTAGTATTGAAAAATCCCACTAAAAGCCAAATGTCAAAAAAGGAAAATAGTATGCTATAGAAATAACTTATGCACCTACATCAACACAACAACTTGTATTCCAATTAAGTGTGGAATATATCCAAAAAATCATTAGTTCTATGCCCAACATGACCACACATGCTAGTCTCCCATAGTTCATCATAATAGGTCCAACTATAGGATTTTTTAACATTGGGAAAGTATCTATCTAATAAGAGGCAATCACAACTCAACTAATGTAGTCCTCATATCTTCACATGTGATAAAGTATGTTGAAGACATTTGTCTCTGTAAGAATTTGGTATAGTTCTAATACCATGTAAGAATTTTCCTTAGGGAAAAATTCACCCAAGACTAAGAAGCACAATAATTAGCACAAAATAGATGAATAGAGTATGATCAAAATAAAAATATGATATTTAATTCCCTATATAGTATAGTAGAGGTGCCTATAGATAAAGGCCTCTATGATGCATCTAGAATGCCTAGGAGTTAGCAACATGATAAGTCTTACAACTAGGCACATATCCACCAGGTGTGGGTTATCCTCCATTAAGCATAGGAATTAGTAAAATGATGAGAGGATAAGCCTACAAAGGTGTATCATGTAAATTTATGTTGTAGACACCATGTGCTAAATTAAGAGTGCGAAAAACTATGTTGTCTACATGATAACTCAATTGATTATGCATACTCTAGTGTTGTAGACACCATGTGCTAAATTAGAATTGATTACTCCTGTGTTGTCAACATGACAACTCATATGAGTATGCAAACTCCTATCTGTCTAACCTAATAAATAATAAAATAATGCATTTATCCTAAGTAAACTTAAGTGAAGTGTAAATAATAATTATTTACACTAACACCCACCCTTAAGTGCAACTTAGGGGAATGTACTCAAGCTCACAAAAAATATGATGAAATGCATAATGGGTCCTAGCTACTAGGCCATGTTAGGTACCCATGTACAAATGCAATGCTGAAATTTAGTGAAATCTCTTTGCAAATAGAGAAAGAGGGAAAAACTCATGGGAAAAACCCTCCCACAAAAAGAGAGATCAGTACAATAAAGAAAGATGCATGTATGGATGGAGTAGTGAAGACACCCCCCCCCCCATTATGACATACATCATGCATATACAATAGAGAATCCCTCAATGAAATCCCCCTCTTAGTTAAGGATCATCAAATGATAAGTGTCAAAAAATAGAAGAAAATCCAATGTCGACAAACAATATTTCTCCCTTTAGGAAGAAGATACACCAAGTATAGGTGCAAATATGCTTCCCACTATGGATAGGAAGATGGAAGAGGGATCCAAATGTAGTATGTGGTGGATGCTACCTCTGAGGTCTACTCAAATGTTTACAAGTCCTTGAATGAAGATGCCACAAACCAATCTGGTGGATGCCCAAAATATGGTGGCAAGCAAGGTAACATGTCCATGTATGAAGTTGAATAAAACTCAAAAAATGATGAAGCATCCTAATAGGAAAATGTAGGAAGAGAAGCAATGTTTCCTCCCTTAAATGATGTAGGCACACCCATGATAGAAGCTCCTTGATGATTGAAGAAGCTACACCATAAAATTTGAATGATGGTCCTCCCTATAGGAAGAAATGGTGTCATAGCTGTGGTAGAGAATGCTCCCCAACTACTAGGAAGAATCCTCAAAAATAATGATGTCTGAGGAAACTAGAATACAATCTCCATAGACTAAAATGTTTCCTCATAAGTGAAAGAGTCCTCCTCCAACTATTGCAAATAAGCCACAATCATGCTAGAACAATCAAGTGGTTGAGGGTCAAAGTGTGCCCTCACAATGAGTGAAGAAGTATCCTCAACAAAGAGAAGATTGATGTCTTCGATGATGTCTCCCACATCTTCAATGTGAGACTCCACGACCAGCCCTACAATGTCTAGAAGGAATTCATCCCATGAAGTTGAAGTAGGAAGACATGGTATTTTTTGCTACACTGAATCAAGAGCATCTGTGGCTAGAACTGGATCAGTAGAAGCACTAGGAGGATCAAGAGGTGGTATCTCATCTATAGTTGGAGGTACCATAACTGAAGTGACTAAAGGTATAATTTCCTTAGGAAATGGAGGAATTGATGGATCTCTATATGCTTCCCAAAGAGCCATCCAAATGTCATAAGGATCATCAAACTTGTCAATGACTTTAAAACAAGAATGAGTGACATTGAAATAAATGATATCTAAAATTCTTGTAACAGGTGGCTATTATTTAGTGGAAGAGATTAGTTTGTTGGAACATAAATAAGGAATTATTTCCTTATGTTCTCTCCTTTGATGATCAATGATTGAGGCACTCCATTTCTAATAGTTCCTCTTTGTCAATCTTGGTCTAAGACCACCTTGACATGGGGAACAAACTCCTCCATGAGATCAATGAATGTATGCACCCCCCAAAATGCAAAAATAATCAATCAACACCACCCCCCCCCCCCCCCCCCCAACCCACCTAATACATGATTTGACACTTTATAGGTAGTGCAATTATAATGGCCACTTTGTCAATTTTGACCTTAGTGGACTTCTGTTCTTTTTTAGTTCAAATTTGGAATTTTACAATGTAGCTCAGAAATATAATAATTTTGAAGAAATACAATGCCAAGAAAGGACTTATTTCTAAAAGTGATTTTTCTTTCCATGCAAGCCTATAATCTAATTGTAGATCTGGAAAGTAGACAAAAAAATAAGCACTTTCAAAAAATAGAACCTGATTAAGTGTCTAGATGAACCTATATTAAGAATTTGAGGTTGCAAAAATAAGGATTTGCAACTTGTACAAAAATTTAGGAATAGAGAGCTCAAACATCCTAGACCAATGTGTAGATCACAAAATTCTACCCCAAAACAAAAATAAATTCTCAAAAAAATGAGTCCATATGAGGGAGATATCACTGTTTGAAAATCACCTCTGTTATTATTTTTCCTAAATTGCCGTCGTCGCGCCTCCAAAAATCAATTGACTCTAGATTTCACCTCAAATGTCTAACTTTGGTGAAACAAAAGTTAATCCTAGGTTTTTTTGACCTTCTGAATACTATGCCAATATTAGATTGGCACCAACAAGCTCTAATCTTCACCTACAAAAAATCTCTCCTACTAGCTTGATGGCCAATTTTTTTCTAGAAAAAATACACAGATCTGAAAAATAATGTAGATAAATTGTAGAGGTTGAAATAAAAAATACGTAGATCTAAAAATTAAATTTAAAGATCTGAAATGATAATACCAAATTTGCAAATCAGGCCCTAGGGTTCTAGTTTGCAAAAAAAATTGCCCCAATTTTGACTTTTGCCCAACATAGGCAAATTTATAGTTAATTTTCACTAGATCGACACTCTAGACACAATGGTCAAGTCCACTTTGGCTCTAGATGCTCCCAATATATGTTGATACTCTAGATCTAGGTCAAGGTGTCCTCAAAGAGGTGAAGCAAGATTGGTCTCCAATGGCTATGAAATGACTCTCCTATGGCTCTGATATCATGTAAAAATTTGGTATAGTTTTGATACCATGTAAAAAAAAATCTTAGGGAAAAATTCACCCAAGACCAAGAAGAACAATAACTAGCACAAAATAGACCAAAAAATTATGATCAAAATAAAAATATGATATTCAATTCCTTGTATAGTACACTAGAGGTGCCTGTATATAAAGGCCTCTATGATGCATCTAGAATGCCAAGGAGTTGCAACATGATAAGTCTTACAACTAGGCACATGTCCACCAGGTGTGGCTTGTCCTCCATTAAGAATGAGAATAAGTGCGATGATGAAAGGATAAGCCTACAAAGGTGTGTCACATAAATTTATGTTGTAGACACCATGTGCTAAATTGAGAGTGTGAACAATTGTGTTGTCTACATGAAAATTTAGTTGATTTTACATACTCCAGTGTGGTAGACACCATGTGCTAAATTAGAGTTTCTTACTCATGTTTTTTCAATGTGACAACTCATATGAGTACAAAAACTCCTAGGCATCTAACCTAATAAATAATAAAATAATGCATTTTTCCTAAGTAAACTTAAGTAAAGCATAAATAATAATTATTTACACTAATAGTCTCAATTTGTATATCTCCATATCAATACATTGGTCATGGTGGAGCATCACTACCTCTACCACCTCCTCCTCCACCTCCACCTCATAATAAATTTGGAAACTCATATAAAAATCATCAAAAACACAACAAAATCAAGACTTATCCCAATAATTAAACACATTTATGAATTATGTCCACAATTTAAGCAACAACAAAGGGATGTAGGATTTCTCCTTTGATCAAATTTGTCCTTTCCCTTTTTACAAGTCTATCACCATGATACTATTTCCACCAAACTTTGAGATTTCAAAATTTGACAAATACATGGGAGAAAAATACCCCATCACACATCTCAAAGATTTGTTTTCCTATGTCAATAATTCACCTATAGTGAGGATTACCTTAAGATACTTTTAAGATAGAGTCTTGAAGGTCTCAAACTCGAATAGGTGATGAACATACCATGAGGATTTGCCACAATCTTCAATGACTTGATAGGAAAATTCATGATATAATACTCATATAATATTGAATATCATGCATCCTTGAGTGATTTTTGTAACACTAAAAAAATAAATGGGACACTTTTACTCATTTTGTATAGAGGTGGTGGCACCTTGTGAATCACATGTCATATAAGATTGAAGACTCGCACCTAGTAGACACATAAACTTAGTTCTTGAGATGTATTTCCAATTAAAGATGGTCTATCCCAGAGATTTTTCAACCTTGGTAAACAAGGGAAAGAACATTGAAAATGGACTCTTAGAATAGGGTTCCATTAAACATTACACCTCTTCATTATCAAACACTAATACCAACAACAATGGAAAGCCTAATTTTTTATCCAAAAATAAGGGAGTTACACAAAATGGTGTCACTATTATTAAGAGTGTGAAGAATCTCCAATGTGGTAATAATAACAACAACTATTACAATTGGAACAAAAATAATTAGAATTACAACAATTAAAATCAGAATTAGAATAATCAAAATTATTATCAATCTTACAACCAATGCAATTATTTCCTTGCAACAACAACAATAATAATCACAATAATGATTAGAATAGGAAATGTACTATTTTCCAATATCCTTTAGGCATTATCTTATAGAAACTAGTAGATCAAAACTTGATGATCTTCCCCAACACAAGACCCTTTGATGAAAACTAGCCTAAACAACCTTGGTATAAAGACAACAAATGTTATGATTATCATCACATCAAATAACATGACACTAATAAATGCATCAAGCTCAACATTACATTCAACACCTTGTCAATGACAAAGAAATTGAGCTTTAAGGAGTACCATCCACTGGAAATGGTATAATGAAGATATTTCAAAAACTATTCCTTGATTATAACAATGAAAACAACAACACAAACAATGTCAATTGAGCTTCCACATAAAATGTGCAATACTAAAACCATTTTACTAACCACATGTTAGGTTTTGACTTCTTATGTGGCAAAATAGAAATAAATGATAACTTTGGCTTTGACTCCATGCATGGTTGCATTGAAGAAATTGACACCCACGTAAACACACTTGCATAGAAAATAGTTGATTATAGTCCAACTACATAATAGGGAAGAGTTATATTGCAAGCTTTCACTTCCAACCCCACTAATCTATTAGTTTTGAATGGGCCTATTGTTCCATCCACTTCATAGAGGCTGACTTCTTGCTACGATGTCCTATCATAGTTAGGGAAGACTACAACACAAATATCCATTCTTGAGTTCTTTTCCACATCACTTGTCCAGAAAGAGATCCTTAAGATTTATCTCATAGAGTATCATGTTCCTAAAGACATCAATGCATCCTAATTCACCTTCATGATCAAAAATTTCACCACACAACAACACCTTGTCATCATAGACAATATTTATAAGGTTTTGATTCCCACCATAACTTTTTGCTCCACATTAAAGTCATTATAGGTAATAGATTTGGTTTAAACCTATTTACATTGAAGATTATCAATTTCTTGGGACTTCTAGATGATCTCCTTGATATCAACAAAAGAACAACCATAAAGGAACATGATGGGTGTGAGAGAGAATCAAAAGGATTTATCATGCTACCATGGGGGTTATCATGCTACCACTACAAGTAGGACCCACTATAATCAACACTAAATTCCATGTCCTAACTTTGACCTACCATATAATATCTTACTCAGTAGACTTTAGATACATATACTCAAAGTTGTTCCATCTACCTATCATCAATGCTTGAAGTTTCCCCACTAGGGAACAGAGATAATAATTTCAAGAGATCCTTTACCACTTCCCAATTAGTGAATTTTTTAAGGTAGTTCCTAATCATCTCCAAATAATAGAGACACCTTCCACTAAAACTACAGGGACACCTAGCATTGATCCAAGTTATAGAAAAGGCAAATATAAGGTTGAAGAAGTCAAGGTTGAGAATATAGAGAAGAAGGTTACCTTTCTCAATAAAGTAATGGGAGAGTAAGTTTGAGAATATCTTGTGTATTGGAAAACTACTACTTTCTCCTTGACCCTTTGGTAAACCTTCCCAAATACTTCCTCCTATATATAAAGACACCATGCATTTAAACAAAAAAACCTTTGAACATTGGAGTTTCCTTAGCAATGAACAGATAGAGTCCAATATCCTATATTATTTCTATTATGATAGTAAAGATGATCTTGTGAAATTCCCCAAAGATAGGTATGTTAAGCCCCTATCCATTGTTGAAAACATGGGCTACCATAGTACAAGCCTTTTCCTTAATAAAGATGGAATCAGATAACCCCTTGAAGCTACTATCTATCCTAAATGATAGTGAATGGACTCTCTCAAACTCAAGGTACCCTTTGCTAAAAATTATTGTATAGTTGAACCCAATTCTAAGACTAAAGAGGAGTAATTCTTCAAAGTATCCTTCCAATACATTGAAAATGACCTAAATAACTATGTCCATGCCTATTGGAAATATAGATGGAGTAACTGAGAGGGGGGGGGGGGGGGGGGGTGAATCAATTACAACAAAAAAAAATCCACAGATCCCTTAGATGTCTTATAAAACTATTTATTGTTATCACTTGGTAACCATACAAAAAAATGTTGTAACTCGATAGATGTAGTGTATGTTATCTTTAATAGATATTTAAGCATTCACAGTGATTAATATGCAACCATAAAAGAAATAACATGAACACATGAGACACCATATTTAATGTGGAAATCCAATATGGGAAAAACCACCAAGTAACTAGCTATAGATTTTCACTCTTCTGAAGTGAGCCCTATTAGGAGCCAACCCGGTTAAAGGTTACAAAACACACTGTTAGGTGTGACCTTGTTAGAGGATTTAATCACCCTACTAGGAGTGGCCTTGTAAAAAGACTTTAGAACAATTCAATAGAACTGTCACCTTGTTAGAGGATTTATAATGGCTATTAAACCAACTCTATTAAGATATTTAGAAATCACTACTACAATAGTGAGAAAGTAACGATGAATTGAACTGAATGAGATGCAACTGAATTGTTAATATAGATCTATGTTCTACTTTACTAGATGCTCTCTAATCGAATAAATATTTGCTGCTCCTCAAGGATATCTGACCATCCTTCAAAGTTCGCTCACACTATCTTCTTCAAACAATCAAGACACTTGCATGCTCGTTCATTACACTTTAGAATTCTCAAATTGACCTTTTAATTATACCTTACAAATTGCCAAGTTAGCTCATTTACAAGTTACAATTACTAGTAATCATTACCTCAGTTAGCTACAATCATTACTTGAAATAATTAAACTTTATTTCACAAATTAACAAAATCCTTCATTGGTTGACCTTACTTGGTAAACACTGATCCTGAATTGATTTCCTGTGTTAACCAAAGAGGCTCGGTTAACACTGCAAATCCTAAAAAATCCTTTGGACACCAAGTGAACTCAGTAAACACTAACTTTCCTTTGTTAACCATGTGAGCTTAGTTAACACTGAATTCTGCCACAAAATCCTTTGATTCGCGAGTGAGATCGGTAGACACTGTTTCCACAGAGTAATTTCCAGGAATGCTCAATAGACTCTAAAATTTTCTTTGTTGACCAACTAAGCTCAATAGATACTACCTAATAACTGATATAACATTTTTGTAACATCAAAGACAACACACAATTAAAAAATTATATCCAACAATCTTCCTCTTTGTCATTGATGGCAACACAACATGTCATAGCACAATGAAATTTGAAAACAAGTCTTTTCCTGATAGAAATTTTTCTCCCTCTTAGATTTTATGCCACAAACTTCTCTAATGTAGTGCTTCTTTTCCAAATAGCAAAATTTCCTTCAAATAAATTCAAATTTCAAAAAGATATGATAATAAACTCTCCCTCTTTTACAACACATGCCAAAGACAACACATACCAAATGAATAATAGTGTACTTGGATTACTGATTCATATGCAATGTTTCCATGACTATGCTACATCAACTGATAGATCTTCAACTTGGTTCCTATTTATGCATCAATAAAACTTTATTTGAGTGAGCTTCAAATAGGGTAATGACCCCTAACTTACCTCTTAGATACAAGAATGCATCCTTAGGTAATGGCTTAGTGAATATGTCAGCACTTTGTTCTTTTGTATGGACATATTCCAATCTGATCTCCTTGTCCTGTACCAATTCTCTGACAAAGTGATACTTTATTGCAATGTGCTTGGTTTTGGAATACATCACTGGATTCTTTGATATGTTGATTGTAGTTGTATTATCACAAAACATAACAACTGGTTCTTTGATCTTAACCTTCATGCCTTCCAAAAATTATTTAAACCAAACAATATTAGAATAGTTCACTACTACTACAACATATTCTACTTCTATTGTAGATTGGGATGCACAATTTTTCTTTTTACTTGTCCAAGATACCAACCTCTTTCCAAGAAAGAATTCTCCACCACTTGTACTCTTTCTGTCATCAATGTTTCCTACCCAATTAGCATCAGTAAATACTTTCAAGTACAAATTTCTTCCAAATTTATACCACAATCCATAATCTTTAGTGTCTTTCAAGTATCTCAAGATCCTCTTGATTTCCATCATGTGGTTTTCTCTGGGTTTTGCTGAAAATCTTGCCACTATACCAACTACAAGAGCAATATCAGGCCTTGTATGAACTAAATATTGCAATTTTCCCATCATTGATCTATATAAGGTTTGATCTACCTCTTTTGAATCATCATCCTTGGTAAGCTTTAGTCTAGTACACATGGGAGTTCCAACTGGTTTTGAATCTTCCATACCGAACTTCTTGAGTATCTCCTTGATGTATTTAGACTGGGTGATGTAGATACCATTCTTGCTCTATTGAATCTGAAGACTAAAAAAGAATTTAATCTCACCAAACATAGACATCTCAAATTCCTTGTTCATTTTCTCTGAAAATTCTTTGCATAGATCATCATTCCCTGTAAACAAAGTATCATCCACAAATATTTCTACCAAAAGAATCTTGTTATTTGGTTCTTCCTTGATATACAAGCTAGTGTTATCATTAGTTCTCTAAAAACCAATCTGAATAAGATAGTTATGCAATCTTTCATATTGTTGTGGTTTCACAATGCACGCCCCATTTTGACTAGGAATGCGGACACCCTACTCTCTTTTTCAAATTCTCAAACTCACAATTTGGGGTCCGAGAATCGTTAAAGAGTTGAAAAGTTTTTTTTTTTAAATTGAAAATTAAAAATTTCCACCATTTGTGTCACGTGCACCACCGTATGCATCGTACATCACTAAAACTCACTATGTTGCTCCTCACGTACGTGCACACCACACACCTTTCCACAGCACACTTTGTCACATGTGCACGCCACACCATAGTGCACTCCGTTGCACACACACTGTCAAGCCATGCCATCCATGCACACCCTTGCATCTTTATATGTTAAAGTAAAAAAGGCATCCTCAACTTGTCAGGGTCATAACTTTTGATCTAGAGCTCAAAATTCAAAACCATTTACACTGTTGGAAACAAGAACTAAAGATCTAATTTCAGTCCCTAAAATAGTGAGCCTTCGGCTACCCAATTTTAGGGACTGATGAAAGTTTCAACTTGATATTTTGAGCAAAAGACCTCTGAAAAGGACATTTAAAAACACTTAGAAAAACTCATGAAAAAGTTTCAAATATTTGATCATTTTGGATAATCTAGATCACTTGGTTTCTCACCAAGAAGGATAGGGAAATTGGAGAGAAGAAAAAGGTCAAAGATATAGAGGTTGGACACATGAAGTAAAACAGGTTTCTCATCTTATGCAGCTATTAATAACAAGATTCAACATGGGTGTCTTGGAATTTTAGATTGAAAAAACTGAAGGAGTTCAAGTTTATGAAATTGATTGGCTATAAAGAGGGTATAAATCATCAAAAAAGGGCAAAGAATGTAACAAAAAGTGATATAAAATCCCATTTGAGAAAAACCAAAAAACTATTTTCAAAATTGAGAACTTTGATTTTTTGATGAATTGAGCTTTCGAGGTGTGCAAGTCCACAGCTCTACAATTCAAAGGTGCACCGATAGTTAACTGCTTGTTCCAAAAATAGCACTTTTCGTGCATTAGGAATGCATTCTGATGGAAGTTTAACTTCGACACATGCCTAGTGAAGGACGAGCTTTTAATTTTGGCACTTACAGACACTCCTACTTCGACTGAAGGCTTCCTCCTCTTTCTTCTCTCATATTTTCTTTGTTTTTGACATGTAAAGACTCATGCATCCAATTAATAGATAAAATATGGATGGAGTCCTACTAAGCACTAGATTAATTGTTAGTTTGTGTATATTTAGTTTGTTTTAATGTTTAAAGGCATTTTATTGCATGGAGATATCTCTCACTCTCAACACAAATTGAGGAGATGATTTCTTATAAATACCCCATTGTAATATGTAATTGAGGCCACCGTTATTATGCAATAAAGTTATGCTTTTGGTGCTTGCATTTAGAGTGTAGTGATTCTTGCCTAAATGTGTCATTATTTTGTTTATTTTGTTCATGAGATGGTGATTGAGCCAAAGGTTTATTGTGTTGTTTTTGGTTGTGTGATTCTTTAATTCTAGTGTTTGCTACAGTTTTACAAATTCTGCTGAGGTATCTAGGTTGAGAAGAGATCATCAAATTGTGTCTACATAGCTTTTCATCTTGCATGAGTGCACTTTCTGTGGCCTTACGATTTGATGAAAGGTGAAATATCATACGATTGTTAAAGTTTCTTACTAAGAATTGCATCAGTGGATTATAGGAAGTGATGCTCCTATTTTCATTGATTTCCTACTAATTTATTTGAAAGCTTAACATGTAGTGTGTTATTTTTTGTAGCTTATGTCTACTAGGTTTTCAATTTTATGTTATTTGCTTTTAGTTTTGTTATTTTCTTTGCTAACCCCTTTTTAGAATAGGAACTCATATTAGTTGTACTATTAGATTGCATTCATTTAAAAATAGAAAATACAAAAACATAATTCTTTTGTGTGTTATTTTGAGACAACGAACATATTTTACTTCATTCTAAGATCAAAAACAAAACTAGCAAAGGCCTCCTCATGAACAACCACATTTATCTTCAACTAAGTGGATTCTAGTATGTCGTAAGATAAATATGAAACCTTGGAGTTGATCCCAAAAGATTATCTTTTTAAGAGAGGAATTGTGCAAAGGATTCTTGTCGTTGGCCTCGAGCAGAATGACCGCCCAACACATAAAATTCTCTAGGGGCTTGTTTTAGACCATAAAATGCTTTGTGTAATTTTTAGACCATGTCATTTTTTTCTACATCAAAAAAACCTTTAGGTTGCTCAATGTAGACTTCTTCATCCAGAATACCATTGAGAAATGCAAATTTGACATCCATCTAATATACCTTAAATCCTTTGTGTGTAGCACATGCAAGTAGGGTCTTGACACCTTCCAATCTTGCAATAGGAGCAAAAGTCTATCCATAATCAATTCCTTCTTCTTGAGAGTAGACTTTACATACCAATCTAGCCTTGTTTCTTGATACCTTACCATCTTCATTCAACTTATTCCTAAATACCCACTTATTTCGTATCACATTTTTATCTTTAGGCCTAGGTACAAGAGTCCATGTTTTTTTTTTTCTCTATTTTCTCTATCTCTTCATTCATAGCCTCAATCTAACTTTCATTTTCCAATGCATCTTTGACATTTCTAAGTTCAAAATCAGCAAGTAAACAAGTACCTTTTAGCTTACTTCTTGTCATAGTACCCTCAGATTTATCTTCAATAATTTGATCTGGTGCATGATGTCTTCTGACATACTTGGCCAATATAGGTTCCTTGCCTTTTGAGTGAACTACATTGTCATCCTCTTGAACTTCAAATTTAGGTTCTAGCTACTCTGACTTGGTAGGCATTGGCTTAGTAGCATCTGAATGTGACTCGGGTTCCTGCAACTCGGTTTGAACTTCTTACAACTTGGTGACTAATGAAGAATTGAGAGTAGAAGTCTCTTGATTAATAGATGTATCTGGCACTATAACAGGTTCAATAAAAACAAATCTCTTTTAATCTTCTAGTTCTTTTTTGCTTTCTTCTTCAATCCTCTTTGTAAACTCATCAACTTTCACATGTGTACTTTCTATGATTTTGTGAGTAGACGAATTCAAAAATTTGTATGCCTTACTTTTGCAAGAATATCCCAAAAATATGCCTTCATCACCTTTCACATCAAATTTTTCTTTTCTAGATTCTTTCAAGATATAATATTTACTTCCAAATACTTTTAGGTAACTTACATTGGGTTTATAGCCATACCATAACTCATAGGGGGTTTTGAATGAGTCCTTCTTTAACTATACTCGATTCAAGATATGAATTGTAGTGTTGATAGCTTCCTTCCAATATTTGATAGAAATGTTCTTTTTAATCATTAGAATCCTTGCACAATCCATGATAGATCTATTTCTCCTTTCAGCTATTCCATTTTGCTCAGGAGTTCCAAGAGCTGGTACCTATCTTTTGATTCCTCTTTCAATGCAAAAATTATTGAATTCATGGGAGATGAATTCACCACCTCTATCTAATCTCAAAAATTTTAGTCTTTTTCCTATTTCCTTCTCTACTCTAGCCAAATACCATTTGAATTTCTCAAATGCTTCTAATTTCTCTCTTAGATACATGATAGTCATCATTCTAGAGTAGTCATCAACAAAAAGAATGAAGAACTTTTCTCTAGTATAGCTCTCAATTCTAATAGGTCCACACAAATTAGTATGCACAATTTCAAAAATTTATTTAGACTGATAGTTTTTACTTCTAAAGCTAGTCTTTCCCATCTTACCAATCTGACAATTCTTGCATAGACCAACATCAAATTTCTCTATACTAGGAATCCTTCTTACTTTCTTGAATTTGCTTATCTTTACCATGTTATCAAAATTCACATGACATAACTTTCTATGCCATAACCAACTTTCTTCAACTTGAGCAATAAAACATGAATATTCACCAAGTTCAAGATTAAGTTACCTTTTGTTTATATGCCTGATCCAATCAGTTTTCCTTTATCATCTAGTAGTCTTCCTTTTCCATGCATGAATTCCACCTTGAATCCAATATTGATTATTTGTGCCACACTCAATAGATTATGTTTTAGTTCTTCAACCCAATAAGCATTATCACATACAAGTTCTTTGGTTAATTAGATTTAGTCTCTTCCTTTTATGCACCAAGGTTTATTATTACCAAACCTCACACTACCACCATCATAGTCTTCAAAATATTCAAACTTTGTTTTGTCACCAGTCATATGATGAGAACAACCATTGTTTATGATCCATGTATCATTTTTTCTTACATGAGAGATAATTGTCATCTTATCTTCCTCATCATTATCAAATTCATCTTTCATAGCAATATAAACAATTTCATCTTCACTATTATCAAAGTCCTTAGAGTCCTTAGCCATAAAGCATGTTTTCTTACCTTTTTCCTTGAATGATTTGAAGTCTTTCTTTCCATTGCACTTATGACCTTTCTTCTCATCCTTGTTTTGCTTGTTTGGGCACCTAGCTACAATATGAGCAATTTCTTCACATGAAAAATAGATTAGAGGAACTTTACCTTTTTATTTTCCCTTGCCTCTAGAATATTTCCTTGCAAGTAGAGCTTCAACTACTTCAAGATCACTATCAGAATTTTCTTCTGATTCTTCTTCACTTTCTAACTGAGAGTCCTTTATCTTCTTGCCCTTTCCTTTGATAGAAAGCTTGGCTTCAAATGTTGATTCAATGTTCTTCGAAGCTAGAACATAATTGTCATAGTTATCTAGCTCAAAGATTGTCAACCTTCCTACTATAGCATCCAAATTTATCTTATGATTTTCTTCACATCTTCTTTCTTGAATTGCAAATACTCTAATTGCATAAATGGGAAGCAATGTTTTAAGAACTTTACTTACAAATGTTTCCTCCTTGATGTCTCCTCCAGAAGCTTTGATTGCACTGACACTTTCTTTGAGTCTTTCAACATATTTGGCAATGTTTTCATCCTCTCTAATCCTCATCTAATCAAATTATCCTCTTAGACTTTCTACTTTGACTCTTCTCACATTGTCATCACCTCCATAGATTTTTTTCAACTTGTTCCACATAGAAAAGGTAGTTTTGCAATCCTTGATATAATCAATTTTCATAACTTAAGGTTGATGCAGTGTCTACCATCATGGTGTTATGAGTTTTCTTCTTAGCAATGTCATTGATAGATAGTGTAACAATAGTAGTTGTATATTCTTCATCAAGACATTACAATCCTGTATCTCCAATGGAAGCTAGATGGAGTCTCATGAGACCTTGCCAATCTAAAAAGTTATCCCTATTAAGCCTCGGAATTTCCCTCTTGTAAGACATCCTGATCTTTAGCTTAGATCCTTGAAATCCTTCCTACAAGCACCAAAATATCTTATACCAATTATTGGAAATATAGATGGATTAACTGAGAGAGAGGGTGAAACAGTTACCACAAAAACAAATCCACAGATCTCTTAGATGTCTTACAAAACTAGTTACTGTTGTCACTCGATAACCATATAGAAAAATGTTGTAACTCGATAGATGCATTGTATGTTATCTTTAACAGAGCTTTAAGCATTCATAGTGATTAATATGCAACCATAAAAGAAATAACATGAACACATGAGACACCAAATTTAACGTAGAAACCCAATATGGGAAAAACCACCAAGTAACTAGCTATTGATTTTCACTCTTCTGAAGTGAGCCCTATTAGGAGCCAACCCAGTTAAAGGTTACAAAACACACTTCTAGGTGTGACCTTGTTAGAGGATTTAATCATCGTGCTAGAAGTAGCCTTTTAAAAGGACTTTAGAACTATCACCTTGTTAGAGGATTTACAAATGGCTACTAAACCAACTCTGTTAAAAGATTTAGGAATCACTGCTACAATGTTGAGAAAGTAACAATGAATTGACTTGAATGAGATGCAACTAAATTGCTGATACAGATCTCTATTCTACTTCACTAGATCCTCTCTAATCAAATAAATCTTTTCTACTCCTCAAGGATATCTGATCATCCTTCAAATTTTTCTTACACTATCTTCTTCAAAAAATCAATACACTTGCATGCTTGTTCATTACACTTTAGAATTCTCAACTTGACCTTTTAATTATACCTTACAAATTGTCAAGCTAGCTCATTTACAAGTTACAATTACTAGTAATCATTACCTCAATTGGCTACAATCATTACTTGAAATAATTAAACTTTATTTTCCAAATTAACAAAATCCTTTATTGGCCAACCTTGCTTGGTAAACATTGATCCTAAACTGATTTCCTATGTTAACCAACAAAGGCTTGGTTAACACTACAAATCCTACAAAATCTTTTGGAGATCGAGTGAACTCGATAAACATTGACTTTCCTTTGTTAACCTTGTGAGCTCGGTTAACACTAACTTCTTGGCTGGCTGGACTAGCTCTTGAATGGTTTTATAGAATCCCCTATGGCACAATTAAAAACTTTGCTGAATTATCTGAGGCATTTGTAGCCCAATATACCCATCTTGTTGAAACAGAGCTATCAATAGTTGATCTTGTCCACACCAAGCAAAAAGGTGGAGAAAGCCTTGCCGAATACCTGCAAAGATGGCAAACCCTTACCACCCGCATATCTTGCACCTTGCCAGAATGCCATGTGGTGAAAATGTTTATTGATAATGCACATCCCAGCTTGGCTCACCACATGACCATGAATTGTTTGCAGACCTATAAGGATATCAAAGAGAAAGGAATTATTCTTGAGCAAGGACTCATCAAAGATGGTGTGGTAAAGATTTACAAAGAGGCCAACCAAAATCAATCACATTCCAATGACAAGTCTAGGTATTGGAACAAAAACAAGCATGTTGCAACAGATGGGGTTACTGACACCAGACATGTGAATATCATTGGTCCTTCTCAAAACCAGTCTAACCCACCATATCAAACAAACAACCAACAAGCTATCAATTACCAACAACAAAATAACCAAAGCTATCAAAACCACAATACAAGACCCAACTTTCAAGGGTCTAACAATCAAGCTAATGCCATCAATGTAGCTACAGGGCAAAAGCCCAGATTCCAACCTGCACCTAGAAACTATACACCCCTTGGTGATCCATTGGATGTTATTTTTGAGAAATTGGCTAAGGAAAACCTCATCAAATTTCCTCCTACCCATCAAATTGATCCAAGCCAATCCAAAGCTGCATGGTACAAGGACAATGAGTATTGCAAGTTCCATAGGGTAAACGGTCACACCACCCTCAGATGCATGAAACTAAAAGACTATGTGCAAGACCTCATTGATCGGAAGGAAATCACTGTTGGTGCCCAAACCTCTCCCAATGCAGGCTTACAGATTTATCAAAATGCTTTTCCTCCACACAACAACCAAAATCCTGGAAAAGCACCTATCCAAAACAACACCAACAACCGCCAGCCAAACCAACAGCATGGGAAGAACAATGACCACACTTCATCCTATATAGACTATGGTAGCCTTATAGGTTGTATATCTGAGAAAGAGACTTCTATCAATGTTATCAATATTCGAGGACCAGACAATGAGTGTGCGGTCACCACTCGAAGAGCGCGATTTAACATCGCAGGCCCACCAGTTTCATCAACACCATCAGCTCCATCAAAAATCTGGTACAATATCTTGGAACACCTTGGGAACATGCCAGCCCAAATATCCATTTTAGACCTTCTCTGCACTAGTCCTGTGTACAAAGACATCCTTGATAGTGCTCTCATAGAATCCCGTGTCCCTTCTGATATCAATGCTACTGATTTTCATAGTCTTGTTGGACACCTTTCATCCTCATGTGCCCTATCTTTCAAACCCACCGACATACCCGCGGTTGAGCCAGATCACACCCTTCCACTTCGCATAGCCATCATGGTATCCAATTTTTCTGTGAAAAGAGTAATGATAGATAATGGATCAGCCTTGAACATTTGCACCCTAAAATTCATAAAACAAGCTGGGTATACTGAGGCAGATATGATCAGTGAGGTTATCACCATCAAAGCTTATGACAACTTGGAAAGGACCACAGAAGGGACTATTTTGCTACCAATCAAGGTTGGGCCAGTCATTCAAGAGACAGTTTTCCATGTTGTTCATCTAAACCTACCATTTAACATCCTCCTCGGTTGCCCATGGATTCATGCTATGAAGGCCGTTCCATCCACCTACCATCAGTGCATCAAATTTCTGCATCAGGGCACTGAGGTAACCATCCATGCCAATCCAGAACCCTTTGCTTACTGCAATGCGGTTGAAGCTTCATATACAAACCATTGCCCTAGAATGGACATCGACACAGCCATCGCCAGCTCATCCCACACTTGTAATGATGCAGAAACCATCCTCGCCTCCACCCTATCTACTGTAAAGATCAACAACAAAGGCTGTGGAGAATATAGTCTATCAGATGCATTTGTTGTCGGAGCAATCCCACTTGATCCACATACCCATGGACGGCCAACATATCACAAAGCTAAGGAGATTCCACCTCCTCAATACAAATGGTTTGGCCCAACCACCTTTGTATCCTCAAAAATGCCTCTTCATGAGGAGCTCACTCTAGATATCAACAATTGGTTACATAAGGATGCCCCTCCAAGAAATCAAGCACGCCTTGATCACTTCAGCCAGAAGTATCCCCAACAACATAAGCTCATCACTGAAAAATGGAACTATCAAGGAGGTGGACTAGGACCAGAAGAAAGGGGCATGCAATGTCCCATCGAAGCACATAATTGGGAAATGAAGTTAGGTCTTGGCTTTGGCATACCCACAACTGGGGGCACCAACGAGAATGGTCACACTTTTTCAAACATTCACCGCGACCTTGTCGAAATCAAAGACATTCCTAAGGAAGTTGAAAAAAGAGCCTACGACAATATCCCAGACCAAATCTTCCTAGGAGACTCTGTTCTCCGAGAACTATCCATCCATCTCATTGACCTACCACTTGCTCATCCATAACTCATAGATTGGGACCAACCAAGTGTCATACATATTAATGAGTTCGCATCAGAGGAAGCGCTTCTAAGATTCATGGGAGCTGAAACTCCTCATAAGAAGACAAAGCCAGATTCTGCCTACATCTACAAGCTAGATCCCAAGGGGTATTTTGGAGAAAATCCCCAACCTAGTTTCGATACACCCAAAACTGGAACTAAGGTAAATCTGGGACTAGCTAAGGCAACGAAGAGAACTCCTCAGCAAGAAAATCCAAAGCCACAAGCAGAACATGAGGATTTAGTATTGCCTCCTCAAGATAATCGACCAGAGGTGTCTTCTATTCTAATAGAGGATACTAGAGAAGTCAACATTGGTTCTTCAGAGATCCCTAGAATTGTTCACATTGCTGCATCCCTATCACAAGACCAAGTTGACCTCCTCTTTGAGGTTTTACGAGAGAACATTGGCCAATTTGCATGGTCATATCAGTACATGCCAGGACTTGATCCAAAGCTTGTAGTTCATCATCTTGCAGTCGATCCAAAGATCAAGCCCGTAAGACAAAAGCTTAGAAAAATGCACCCCAAGGTGGCATTACTAGTCAAAGCTGAACTAGAAACAATGTTAGCTGCTAAGGTTATCAGACCTATCGACTACTCAGAATGGATCTCCAACATGGTCCCTATCACTAAGCCTTCTAGTGACATCAAAATCTGCACTGATTTTAGGGATCTTAACAAAGCTTGTCCAAAGGATGATTTTCCCTTGCCCAACATAGATATGATTGTAGATCTTACAGTTGGACATGAAATTCTGTCCCTTATGGATGGATTTTTTGGGTATAATCAGATCAAGATTGCAGAAGAGGACCAGCATAAGATAGCATTCACTACCCCTTGGGGAACCTTTTGCTACACCATGATGCCTTTTGGCCTAAGGAATGCTGGGGCTACCTATCAAAGAGCTATGACAGCCATTTTCCATGATCTTATCCATAGCATTTTGGAAGATTATGTGGACGATATCCTAGTCAAGTCTCACACCTTCATGGATCATCTTGCTGACTTGGAAAAAGTCTTTGATAGGTTGGCCCAATATCATCTCATGCTAAATCCCAAGAAGTGTGTCTTTGGGGTCACATCTGGCAAGCTTCTAGGCTTCATAGTTTCTAAACGAGGTATAGAGATTGACCCCAAAAAGGTCAAGGCTATCTTAGACATGCCTCCTCCCCAGACATTGCGACAGCTTCGCTGTCTTCAGGGAAAACTTCAATATATCTGGCGCTTCATCTCCCAACTTGCAGATAAGTGTACACCATTTTCACACTTGCTAAAGAAAAATGAGAACTTCAAGTGGGATCTTTTATGTTAGCGCAGCTTCGATCAGCTCAAGCAGTATCTCACCAATCCCCCTATCTTGGTTCCACCAGTTCCTGATCATCCCTTGATCTTGTATATATCAGCAACACCTACTACCCTAGGAGCACTTCTAGCACAACATGATGATTATAGCAGAGAGAGACATCTACTATATCAGTAGAACCCTAGTTGGTTATGAACTCAATTACACTCCTATGGAAAAAGCTTGTTTGGCAGTTGTTTTCTCAACTCAAAAGCTTCGCCACTACATGCTAAGTCATACCATCCAACTAGTCTCCAAGATTGACCCTCTCAAGTATATGCTCTCCAGAACAGCACTTACAGGCCATTTGGCCAAATGGATTATGCTACTAAGTGAGTTTGACATCCAGTACGTGGACAGAAAGGCAATCAAAGGGCAAGCTATAGCAGATCACCTAGCTGATGCACCTCTAGTAGATGCATGTCCTTTGCTCACAGAATTCCCAGACGAGCATATCTGCCTAATTGAAGAACAACCCTCATGGAAGCTTTATTTTGATGGCTCATACACATCTCATGGATCAGGGGCAGGAATATTATTAGTTACACCTCAAGGAGATTATATTCCAAAAGCCTTCAAGCTACAATTCCCCAGCACCAACAATATAGCAGAATACAAAGCTCTTGTAGCAGGGTTAAAGATAGCTACTGAATGGAATATCACTAAGTTAGAAATCTTTGGTGATTCCCAGCTCATCATCAAACAAGTCTTAAATGAATATCAAACTAAAGATGAAAAGCTATTACCCTACAAAGAGCTAGTTGATCAACTGACCCAGCATTTTACAAAGCTTCAGTTTACACAAGTGCCTCGAATGTAGAACAAGGCAGCAGATGCCATGGCCACTATCGGCTCACTCTTGGAAATTCCCCAAGAAGCTACACAGTATGAGTTTTTAGTTGAGCAGCTCCTCACACCTGCCTATGCGAATGAGGATTCAAACCGTGTTTGTATCTTGGTTGGTCCCCAATCCCCTTGGTACCATGAAATTCATGCTTACCTTAACGATGGTATCATATCCCCTCACCTCACACGTACCCAACGCTAGAACCTCATTCAAAAATCATCTTGCTATGTTATCATAGCCAATACCCTATATCATCGGGGTTATCACGATACTCTCTCTTGATGTTTAGATGAAAATGAGGCCGCGATGGCATTAAAAGAAGTACATTCCGGACTTTACGATGCCCACACGAGTGGTATTGTCCTAGCATGACAAATCCTTAGAACAGGCTACTATTGGCCTACCATTGAAGAAGACTCTTGTGACTTTGTTAGAAAGTGTCTCCCATGTCAGCAGCATGCAAATCTTGTGCACGCTCCAACACAGGATCTACAACCTATTGCACCACCTTGGCCTTTTGCTTGTTGGGGCCTTGATCTAGTTGGAACTATCACACCTCTCTCATCTGATGGACATAAATGGATAATAACAGCTACAGACTATTTCACTAAGTGGGTGGAAGCAGTCCCCCTAGTCTCAGCTACAGGAGTTCAAGTCTCCAAGTTCATCTTGTACCACATTGTTTGTCGCTTCGGCATCCCATCCACCATCTTCACTGACCGCGGAGGTAACTTTGAAAATCTCAACATGGAAGAATTATGCACTTCCCTCTGCATCCATCACTGCTTTTCTAGCCCATATTTCCCACAAGGTAATGGCCAGGCAGAGGCAACTAATAAAACCCTCCTCAAAATCCTAAAGAAAGTTGTCAATGATTCCGGCCGTGATTGGCACCTTCAAATAAATTCGGCTCTATGGGCCTATCAAACTTCCTTCCATACATCCACAGGCACAACTCCATACTCCCTAGTCTATGGTGCCGAAGCGGTATTACCTATAGAAGTTGAACTTCCCTCACTACACATATCTTTGCGAGGGCAAATCTCAGATGAAGAATACAGAGTAGCTCGACTCACCCAGCTAGATCTCTTAGAAGAGAAGAGACAACAAGCCTATGACCATCTCATAGTCTATCAAACTCATCTCAAAAGGAATTTCAACAAGAAGGTGCTCCCACAACACTATCAGCCAGGTGACATGGTCCTCAAAGAAAATATGAAAGTCCAAGCAGATCGAGAAAAGAAAGGCAAGTTTGAACCTACATGGCTTGGTCCCTATGTGGTTACTGCCTCCTTTGGCTCCGGAGCCTATCAATTATCTACACCAGAAGGAGAACTCTTGAATGATCCCACTAACATCATTCATCTCAAAAATTTCTATGCTTGAAGATCCTTGGTATACCCAGCTTTTGAAAAAAATACAAAAAAAAATAGTAAAGAGAAATAAGTGTCCAATGGTGAAAACTTCGCAATTCAAGCACCTTGGATAGGTACCTTGGTGAAAACCTGGTAATTCAGGCACCTTGTGTGCTAAAGACTAATCCATTATCTATCACTATCCTATCCCTCATCCATCCACCCACCATCCCATAAAACACCTGCTTGTTCCCTTGGTGTTCCAATCAAATATCCAAAATCTGATGGAGCTTGTCAATACCTCCTGTATAGCTTGTAAATCTTGTACCAAAGCTTGTATTATACCTTGTAAATCTTGTACCATACCTTGTATATATTCGAATCTTGTCCAAAGCTTGTACCATATTCCAGCTTGTAAATAATCTTGTATCCTAGCCTGTATCCTATCACATGCACACACAGAATCCCATTTTCCTTAAGCTTTTCACAAACCATCTACCTATCCACCTATCAACTATTATAGACATCCCATCCTTCACAAAACATTTCCATCTCACAAAAAACCAAAACATGAACAAAATTGTACATTTGTAACATATCTTGGTCTATCAGCTTGTACATCCTCTTTAGCTTAGTATCATTGTATCTATCCAGCTTTCGTGTTAGTTCATCCTTGGTCAACATCTTGCACACATTGCACACTTTGGTTAGATATTCCAATGCATCATTTAGCTAGATCTCCTATCACCAAAGTGTTATCCTTCTTAGTTCAGCTTGTCAGATGCATCACTCATCCAGATCCATCAGCTTAGGTGCTCTTTGATAGATCCTTGTAGGATATAGCTTTCCTCATGTTTGATCTTGGTCCGTTAGTACCTCGTCCTATCCATCTCATTGGCAAACAGTTCTCTTTTGGATTTTTGCTTTCTTTTGATTTGGGATCTTCCCTTTTGGGTCTTGAAATATCTTTTCCAAGCAATATCCTTGTTCCCTCCTCAAGGTTTCCATGATCTTCCATATCATGGTATGCTGCGAATGGGGCAATTAGAGTGTAAGGTCTTGATCAGGTCTTTTGCTTGTTTTCTTTTTCTTCTTGTGGGTTACCTAGTGTCGTTTCCATGCTACTTCCTCTGAGATTCATGTGTGATACTAGGGCAATCCTTGTGTGTTTGTTTTGAGTCAGTTCGTTAGTCCTTTAGACGGTTGGTGAAAAAGCCTTGATGTTCTTGGTAACCTTGGCAATTAACCAATAGTCCTATAGCAAATCTAGTGCTCAACTACATGGTGGTACTTCTCTTTGAAGTATCCCCCCACTCAAAAAGCTTCAATGGATTCCCTTCATCTTCATTATCCCCCATCCATATCCTACGTCTGTCGCTCCTACCCCAGCTTATGCATCAGTATCTCTTTGAATCACTCCTCACGCTTAGCTTTAGGGATCCACAATCCTAGTCTTAGGGATCCACCAATCAAATCAATCCACCAAGCCTCATCTTTTGAGATCCACAATCCTAGTCCTAGGGATCTCCGAAACCCATCTTCCGCTAGTCTGACTCTTTGAAATCCTGTTGCATCAGCTTTATCATTCTATCATCCATCTCCCTACCATGGATTCCTTTTATAGCACTCCGCTCCTCCATCTCCCCCCCCCCAATCCTGGAAAGTCTTAAGCTTGCTTTACTGTTGTGCCTCTGATTTCCCTTTATCATTCTCTCGTAGTGAGAGTTTGGGCTAATTCAGCCCCTTCTCTTCGCCAACTTGCGTCTCAGCTCGTCTCAATTTCTTGTACTTTTCAAGAAGTCGGTGAGCCTCATTTCTCTCCCCACCGCCTTCTTGAGGGGGCATCATCTAAGTCTAGTCTCTCCTCTTCTTATCCGAGACTGGGGCAACCTTGTTGCTAAAAAATCTTCTTCATGTCGTCTTTATTCGAACTTCTTTGAAATAGTGTTGTCTCAACACTATGTCAAAGAGGGGAAAAATGTAGACACCTAAATTTGATTACACTATTTCAGTAATCCTATTTAGTTATCTAAAAAGGCATTATTAATTAAATTTCTATTTAATTAATCCTTTGTCATCCCCTAGTTGATTAATTTAATTAATCATCTATAGTCCTAATTGATAAATCAAATAATCTATTATTTATCAATTAAATCCTTTTCTCCTATCTAATTCCAAAAATCCCCATTTATTAAATAAATCTATTTGATAAATGAAATCCTCAAATTCAAAAACCCCTAACCTATCTCTAAACCTCCATTTAGCCTAATCCACCCCATCCACCCATACTAACCAAGCTTAGCCACTAACTCACCCACCTTCATTAATGCCATCCACTTGCACATCTCTAACATCCCTAATATAATCCTAAACCCAAGCCTAATCCACCCCCTAATGTTGTCACATTCCTTAAACAAGTTTAAGACTTTCCTAATCCAAACCAAAGTCTCCCCTCAAAAAACCCAACCACTAAGTCATGAGTGCTCTTACAAAACATAAAAGACTCTTACAAGCCCACTCATGACTCTTACACCCATCTTCCACACTCTTCCCTCTTCCACACTCATTCCTCTTACATCCCTCTTACATACTCAACCCCACTCATCATGCCTTTAACCAACCCTTTACCCTACCCTCTCACACTCATCCTCCTTGTGACAAGTGTCACCTTCCCATTGGTGCTAAACAAGCACAATCCATGTGCTCTCCTTTGAGTGCATCCTAGCCCTCCTTAAGCCTTCATCCATCCTTGCATCTAAGCCCTCCATCCCTCTACCCCTTAGCCTATAAATTGAATCCCATCCCAAGCCATTTCATCAACAATCTTTGAGCTAAAGTTACCATGCTATTTTGAGAACCAAAGCCATCAACCATACCCTTATAATGCCAAATTGAGAGCTCACAAAGCTACCAATTTTCTATTACCCATCTCCATTGAAGCAGCTTTTGAGCATCTTGAGCATACATCCACAGCAAAAGGACACATCTACAGAATCAAGAAAGCATGGAGTGTTTTCTCTTGTGAGGTTTGCACTTCTTGTTTGCTTTCTTTGTCTAAGCATATATGTGAATTTAGTTTTTGTTTTGTGAATGTTTACTTTATTTGTTAATGTTCTTTGCATACTAATTCTTGTTCTACATTTTGGCACGCCCGATGGGACCCCACTATGGGTCATTTAATCATCTATTTTCATCTATATGTCATTTTTTCTAACCATCTAATGTGTGTTGTTGTTTGAGTGTGTTGTGAGGGTGTTTTGCTTATTTTTGCAGGTTAAAGAACGCACTTAGGAAGAAGAAATACCATCTAAAAAAATAAAATAAAAAAATTTGCATTTTTCAACTTTTTTGGCACAGTTTTGGCATCTGCAACCTGTTCTATCTACGAAAATCCACGTCTGCGAAAATTGACGTCTGCGCAAATCGATGTCTACGAAAATCCGCATCTGCGAAAATTGACATCTGTGAAAATCCGCGTCTGCGAAAATCGTCGTCTGCAAAAATATACATCTGTGCAAATCGGCGTCTCTACTTGTCACCTATGTTCTGTGCTGCAAATCTATTTTGTCCTCTTCGAATACTAGCATCTTTGTATTTCAACGTCTTCGTATTTTGGCATCTTTGTATTTCAGCGTCTTCGTATTTTGACAAACTGTCTTCTCTGCTTGCTTATGTTGCATTTCTGCTTTATTTCTGTAGTTTGTAGCTAAAAATAAAAATAAAAAAATAAAAAATAAATATTAAAAAAAAAGAATATAAATCAAAATTTGACTTTTAGTGGTTCCATAGGATTTAGACCATTTTAAGCATTTTTACGCGTAGAAAAAACAACAAAAAAAATTTTAAAAAAATTTCCCATAGTTAAGCTCTCATTTTTGAAGATTTTGGCTAACTAACTAAATTGTTTTTCTTTTTCTCATTGCAGGTTGGAGCACATATGGAACCACTAACCATGTTTCTTGCAGGTTTTCATGTTGCTAAAAAATGAACTTGAATGCTTAACCATTTGTCTTTGAATGCATGTTGCTAAAAAATGAACTTGAATGGTTAAACACATTTTCCATTGAATGAATGTTGCTCAAAACACACTTTTGAATGCCATGGATTAAAATCAACTTTCCTTGGAATGCATGCTTAAAACAACAAATCCAATCTTGAATGCCAAGGATCAATTAACCATTGCAATATCAAACACTTCATTTGGAGCTTCTAAAATTGAACAAAACAAATCTCTTTTCCACGTGCAATCTAGGTAAAGTTTGATTTTTGGACATTTAAGAAACTTTGTTAAGTTAAAATACAAGTTTACAAAAATCAATTTAGTAGTTCCTTGTACTCACCTCTTTTCTAATCACCCATCAAATATTAACCATTGGTTGCAATCTCAATGCCATTTATGGGGATGGGTCTACTTGAAAAAGGTGTTAAATGTTCCACAATCTAACTCACTCACTTGGTCTTTGAACGTTTGCTTTAACTTTATCAAAATTCTTAAATGGCCAAAACTCTAGATTAAATCAATCACACTTCAAGTTTGGGCACTAAAATTGAACAAAAACTGATGTGGAGAGCCTCCGGGCACGCGCTTGAAATTGAATCTCACACACTTTTGTTTTGAGCTTAAAACAAACTCACACTCAATCTTGAATGCCTTAAAGAAAATTAATCGATACTTGACGTGGAGGGCCTCCGGGCGCGCAAGTTTGCTTTTGTTGACCCTAACTCTTCTTATTGTTTGCATTCTTCGATCGATTTACTTTTTTTGGCACTTCAAGTTGGAATTGAACATTGTCTCTTAAACATGAGTGCTTGCAAAGTCTAGATTAGCACACATAAGAGTCAGTTGGTAAAAGAACAAGCGTGTTTTTTAGCCCAAGGTCATCCAAGTCTTCTCTCCCCTTGTCATCTTTTGAGGCCATCTTGGGTGCATAAGATTAGGATCCAAAACCTTGTTTCTTTTTAGGAGGCCTACTTGGGGATTTCATCACCCCTTGGACGACCTCAACTCCAGCGTTCCGACGGAGTATAAGAATCGGGAGGTGAATCGAAAGACACCTCTCTTGGGATCAAGATTTTGTCATTCGGGCTAAGCCTCAAGGAACTTTATACCCTTGAGAAGTGAAAGAGGAGAAGTGGGTTACCACTCCTCTCGGCTGTGTGACATCCTTTTGGTCTCATCTACGAATTTGGGCCTCACGTACCTTGCGTATATCGAGGACTCCCTAGCTAAACCAATTGTCAGCCTTGCAGAAAACCATCTAGGATGTTAATGTGTTTGGAGTGACTGATCGAAACATTTGTAGAACATACACACTCCTTGGCGCAAGTATTACATTCTGAGAACCACAAACTTCTATCTGGGTGTTCCTATCTATTGCTTGTTTTTATTTTACTTGTTGAATGAATGTTTGCCAAACTTGGTCAATCCTAGCTTAGGGCACACTTCGCGTAGTCACTGCCTATTTTGGAAGTTGAACAAGTTGAAGCAAAATAGCTAAGATTTTTCCCAAAGCCAAGCAAATTCAAGAATTTATGTCAGAACAACCCAAACCCAAACAGAAGTTTCACAAGGTCAAACTCAAGCCATCTCTAGCATACCAAGAACTTTCAGCCAAGAGAAAAGAAATAACACCAAGCCCATGAATTTCCAAACTCCACAAAGCAGAGGACAAAGCTACCAACGAAGCACTTCAAGAGGCCTGGTTAGAGCGCACCATCAAATTTAGCCAACATCCAGGAGTTAATCCTGCTTATGCCTTACCAACTAGGCATGATTTCTATGATTAGACACCCTTGTTTCTCCACATCTTCTTGAATAAGCTTCACTTTAGAGTCATCTTTGTAGAAAAGCTAGCCATCTTAGGTTATCCCCTTAAGCATTATTAGCTCATCCATCTCATTTAGAATCAAACCATCTAGCCAGCAATCGAAAATCTGCACATCTAAGCTTTCAAAATTGTTGTCACCTTGCTAAAAGTTTGTCATTCCTAAAATCTTCCAAATCCACCAATCTCACCAAGGTTATCCCTTTGACAGAGCTTTGTCTAGGGTAATCTAGCTTTGTCACTTGTTATCCCTCATCACCTTGAGCTAAAGGTTGGGATTCGCAAGTGGTCAATCTTGTGTTCTTCCTAAAGGATCATCAGTCTATCCTTAAGTTGACACAATCACCACCAAGCTTGCACATAGGAAAGCAGACCTTTTGTGCTTTGACAACATATCTTTGAAGTTAGAATCCCCAACCCAATCCTCCTTAGGTTTTGTCATATAGCTTTGCCTCAACTTAGGAAATCATTTGCATAGAAAAGCCTTCCCCCTTTTGCATCCATCAGCATTATTGCATCTCATCCCTAGGAGCATTTTTCATTCCACCCGTCACTTGCTTAGCCAAGAAGAAAGAAACAATGGAGCCCTATCATTTGGATCGAACAGCCTCACCCCCCTTGAGCACTCAGCCATCCTTCAGCCCAGAGCAAGCTATGCCATCACCTACTAACATTGAAGCTTTCATGAAGCAACCAGGAAATGCAGTATTGGTAAATGCCATTATAGACAAAAACAAAGAGACAATCATGGCTAAATTTTGAAGGGACAATGTAGGAACCTTTGACTTTGGAAGACCCCCTCCATTATCAGATCCATCTCACCCATTTTTTGGGCAGCTACCACCACCCATAGGCTCTTATGATCCAAATTATCCTCAATATATTCCAAAAGAAGAGCCTCCAGCCAATCCATATGACCCAACAGACCCAAACATACCATCATCCACCCAAGTTGAAATCTCCATACCGCAAGCCAACCTAGCCACCACCACTCCATCCTTGGTTCATACCTCTCTGCTCCAAACCCCCTTTACTCAAAACACCTCACCATTCACCCCCTCCACTATTACTACTGCTCCCACACCTAGCCTTCCAAATCCACCCATCTCCCAAATTAGTGCTAGCATCTTTGGCCAACCTCAGCAATATACAACAGGGATGCCACCCATGGGGCCAAGTAATCAACCTTTCATCGCCCCCAGCTTGTTCACCACAGCCCAAAGTATAATCCCATCATTTCCATTAAGTCTTGGGAGCTCAATACCACCAGCCACAAATCCACAAGCTACTACCTTCACTCCACAAAGCTATCAAAACCCACAAGCTACTGCCAATCTTCTACCAAGCTCCCAAGTGACCCCAGCTCCCCCCACCACTCTACCAAGCTTCCAAATCCAACCACAAAGCTATCAAACCCCATCAGTTCCATTCCCAAGCTTTCAATTCCCACCACCTCCACCACTAACTAATCCATTACCTCCAATTACCAACTAATTTTCAATGCCACTTCTAGGAGGTAATCCACCACCCCAGCCAACCACCAATTATTTGCAAATACCATCCCAAATGGGGGCACAACCCACATATATTGGTCAAACCCCACAAGCCCTCTGATCCTTTCCCCAAGCCTCACAACCATCTTATACCTTACCTCCACAAAGCAATCCATTTATCCCACAGCCAGCTTATGTTCCTCAATCCCAACCTCAAATCCTATATCAACAGCAAGCCTCGCAGCACATGCAGCAATATGCGCCACCTCCCCCTCAACAACCCGTCATCCACCATGCAGCTGCCCAAATAATGTACAATCCCTATCAGCAAATCCCTCACAGCCATCCATATTCAGTGGCCCCATCCAGCACATACCTACCTCAAGGCACTCCTACATTGGGGGCACCCCAACCATCACCTATCAATTCAGAGTGGGAGCAAATGAAGACAGCTCTGAAAGCCATCCAAGAAGGGAATGATCCAAAGACATTCAAGTTTGAGAATGTGTGTCCTTACCCATTTGACAGAGCCATTACCATGACACCATTTCCCAAACACTTTGAGGTACCTAAATTTGACAAATTCAGAGGAAAAGGAGACCCTGTCACACATATCAAAGAATTTTACATGCATTGTCAGGACGTGGCATACAATGATGTCTTCCTCTTGCGCCTTTTTCCCAAAAGCTTGGTTGGACCAGCTCTTGAATGGTTTTATAGAATCCCCTATGGCACAATTAAAAACTTTGCTGAATTATCTGAGGCATTTGTAGCCCAATATGCCCATCTTGTTGAAACAGAGCTATCAATAGTTGATCTTGTCCACACCAAGAAAAAAGGTGGAGAAAGCCTTGCCGAATACCTACAAAGATGGAAAACCCTTACCACCCACATATCCTACACCTTGCCAGAACGCCATGTGGTGAAAATGTTTATTGATAATGCACATCCCAGCTTGGCTCACCACATGACCATGAACTGTTTGCAGACCTATAAGGATATCAAAGAGAAAGGAATGATTCTTGAGCAAGGACTCATCAAAGATGGTGTGGTAAAGATTTACAAAGAGGCCAACCAAAATCAATCACATTCCAATGACAAGTCTAGGTATTGGAACAAAAACAAGCATGTTGCAACAGATGGGGTTACTGACACCAGACATGTGAATATCATTGGTCCTTCTCAAAACCAGTCTAACCCACCATATCAAACAAACAACCAAAAAGCTATCAATTACCAACAACAAAATAACCAAAGCTATCAAAACCACAATACAAGACCCAACTTTCAAGGGTCTAACAATCAAGCTAATGCCATCAATGTAGTTGCAGGGCAAAAGCCCAGATTCCAACGTGCACCTAGAAACTATACACCCCTTGGTGATCCATTGGATGTTATTTTTGAGAAATTGGCTAAGGAAAACCTCATCAAATTTCCTCCTACCCATCAAATTGATCCAAGCCAATCCAAAGCTGCATGGTACAAGGACAATGAGTATTGCAAGTTCCATAGGGTAAACGGTCACACCACCCTCAGATGCATGAAACTAAAAGACTATGTGCAAGACCTCATTGATCGGAAGGAAATCACTGTTGGTGCCCAAACCTCTCCCAATGCAGGCTTACAGATTTATCAAAATGCTTTTCCTCCACACAATAACCAAAATCCTGGAAAAGCACCTATCCAAAACAACACCAACAACCGCCAGCCAAACCAACAGCATGGGAAGAACAATGACCACACTTCATCCTATATAGACTATGGTAGCCTTATAGGTTGTATATCTGAGAAAGAGCCTTCTATCAATGCTATCAATATTCGAGGACCAGACAATGAGTGTGCGGTCACCACTCAAAGAGCGCGATTTAACATCGCAGGCCCACCAGTTTCATCAACACCATCAGCTCCATCAAAAAGCCAGTACAATATCTTGGAACACCTTGGGAACATGCCAGCCCAAATATCCATTTTAGACCTTCTCTGCACTAGTCCTGTGTACAAAGACATCCTTGATAGTGCTCTCATAGAATCCTGTGTCCCTTCTGATATCAATGCTACTAATTTTCGTAGTCTTGTTGGACACCTTTCATCCTCATGTGCCCTATCTACACTCCCATAAGAGCCACTCCTTTTTCCCTTGTTTATGATTATAAGGTTTTCTTACCCATTGAAATTAAGTTTCTTCACTCATAACATCTCTCAAGACTTTGATGTTTGAAGAATAATATTAGGTTGCTCACTTTCAAGAGCTACAACTCCTCAATGAGAGATGCCTCACTTCCTTAAACCACCTCTAGGTGTATCAACATCCCCTTTGACTCCAATATCACAAGAAGGTCAAACCTTTAGAATTTGAGGTTGGCGACCTAGTGATGCAACATAACAAGAGAAATATCTAAAACTAAGAAAAGAAATGAAAGTTAGAACCCAATTGGCTTTGACTATTTATCATCATAGAGAATTTTGGTTCCAAGGCATATCAAATTACAACTTCAAAATGAGATCCATTTCTTCAGCATGAGTATATTTAACATCTTAAGTGGTTATATGCTTGACTTTGGGAGTTTCTACATTATGTAAGTCAGTTTTTTGAAATCCTAATAAGTTCAAAAATCATCAAAATACTAAAAAAAAAAATCCTAAAAGATCCTAAAGAAAAGTCTAAAAAGTGGAAAATTTTCTTGAAAAACTCATTGTTGTGGTGAAAATATGGTAAACATGTGCCTTAGTGATATCAAAAAAATACAAAGAGAAAAATAGAAAAAGAGAAAGGAAAATAATTTGTCTAGTAGTGAAAACTTGATAATTTAAGCACTTTGGATAATTACCATGGTGAAAACCTATTTTAGGCACCATGTATAGTACATTGGATTCATTATCTATCAGGCTTACTTCTATAGATTCCTCCATTCATCCCATGTTTGTGTAGGAGTCCTATCTAACTCATGTTTTTTCACACATATAATAAAAGATCTCTAGTTTTCAATGCATTCATTCACTTTTACATTCACCAAAGACCTCTAGTCTACAAGGCACTTTCCCTTCAAATGATCGCAATAAGGATCCACTCTAATCTCAATAAAATGTTTTTTTTACCAAATAGTGATTGCAACATAACCTAAAAAAATTGACACTAAGACTAAATGATTCAAGAACCTTTTTCTTTTCACACCAATTGTCAGTGGACATTAACATTAAATACACATGACAACATTATAAAAATAGTGCCTTAGAGGATGTGTCCTTTCTACAATGACACACAAAAAAAAATCATCAGAATAAAACTTCATGGTAAGAACTGTAGATTAAATGACAAATTGGTCAAGAGGTCTTTTTGTTTATTTCATTATTGTGTGTTAGTGGTCACCTCCCTAGGTTTTCCTTGATCCTTAATATCTCAATATCACTAGAATGGTTCAAATTTACTATGTGTGTTATTTTTACTATGATTTATTTTCTAGATTCTTTAGTGCATCTATGTTAGTTTCTAGGCTATGGTCATGCAATTCTCACTAGGGGCAATGTGCTAGTACACATTCCACCAAGATCCCTAAAAGGAATTTATAGGTGCCAATACCTCTCCAGGGTGTATACATAATTTTTTCTATGAAATATACATCTATGTCCCTAAAGTCTCTATTGTGTTTAAGATTTTAGTCTATGTAAAGGAACCTTATTATTTATGCTTTTGTAGTACCTGATGCATAACTTCTTTTTCAAAATCAAACTAGGGTGTGCTCTCTCATATTAACACAATTAAATCCCTTAGTTTCATGTAGTTAGGATTTATGTAATACATTTTTGTTTGCACTTTTTCTTGAGATAAGGGTTTTGTTTATCCCCCCCTATGATAGCTAGTTGATTCCTATGAGTTATTGTTTAATACAATTCATTTAGAGTCTAATTGTTAAAAGTTGCATTTTTAGTTAGTCTTGCATATTAGTTATCATCATTCATTTTGCATTAGGTTTCATTTTCTTTCATTGTATATTTCATTTATTTTAGTGAGTTTTGATATTTTATATTTTATTCAGTAACATTTATTTCACATTTTTCATTCATTGCATCTACATATATAGTTTCTATATCCATTTTCTTATCATATCATTTTCATTAAACATTACTCCTTAGATCATGTTTTAGTCCATTTCATTGTCTATTTATCATTATTATACATCATTAATCATTAATCATTATCCATTTAGATGTCAAATATATCCATATACATTAGTATATCATCATACATCACATATCAAATAGCTATAAAATATATTCATACATCATAAATACACATTTGATAAGCATCATATATACTCTAATAATCACCAGCATATAGGTCATGCATCGGATATCATATATCACATCATAGAAAATCACATAACATCACACACATTTTGCATTGAAAATGTCAGTAACACCATCATAAATCCATCTCATACATAGAAATCTATAGGTCATAATTAATGCACATATAGGGCCATCAAACTATGCCATCATGTATATATCAAAAGAATAAGTGTCCATGTATTGTCCATATAGAGTCCAAAAATTAATCATGTAGTACATCATAGATCAGTACAGTATCAAAAACTACATCATGGTACATTAAAAATACAAAATATTGCATATGTATATGCATTGTACATCATCCATGTATCAACAAAAGCTTTATAAAGTCTTAGATGTGTGACTGGAATGGTCCTCTAGTGTCATCTCTACGAGGTGGCTTTTCTTGCCTAGCCAACCACTCTAACCTCTATTACCCTCTGCTAATCCAAGAGGCTAAGCCTATCTCAAAATGTGGCTCCCTCTTATCCTCTAGCATCACATCTCAGGATAAGTCCCTATAGTAGGTTCTAGCCCTAACTGCCTCTAACTCTTAATGTTGATATTTCAATGCCTCTTGCATGACCTGTAGTAGCTCTACATCCTAGGTACCCTATATAACCAAGTATCACTAACCATTGTACTGTGCACCTACTATCAAAGTGATATCTCTCATCCTACATAGTGGTTAGCTACCCTTGTAGGTATTGGACCCTCTGTGGATCATGCTCCCCTCTAATATATGTGGTGACCTCTGTGAACTCTCTTGCATCCACTCTTGTCTATAGAGAAGCTAATGCCTCTTATACATTATTAGCCCTAGTCTCTCTATTTGTACTTCTACTTATACTCATGCTACCTCACCCTACAATTGGGTGATCTCATCCTACATGCTACCATATTTGATGGCCTCATATATAAGCTCCCCTATGGGTGAGATGCTTTAAATTGCCCCTCTTAGCCACCACTATAGCACAATCATCCTTCTAGATAGAATGTGTTCCATGTGCTCTCTTTAGTACTTTTTGAGGTGGTACTAGTTGTGGTGGATCTTATTTCTACTGAGCCTTCTTCTATGGATCTTGAGGTGGTGGCCCTACCTGTTATCCCTACTATTGGTGTACTTGCTAAGGGGGTTTCCTTGTCTTCTATCCCTTCTATTGGGATACTTGTTGAGGGGGTGTCTATAGCTATTGTCCATGTTATTATGACCTTGGTGCCCATCCTACCCTCTATTGTACCTAGCATCCACCACCTACTACTCCACCATCATCCCCTCCATCTATGTCTTTACCTCCACCTATGCCATCTCTATCTCCTCATGGTTTCTCAACTAGGGGTGCTAGTCCTAGTACTATCAATCTTATAGACTAATGTGCAGCCCACCACTATGCATATATGGGTGTGACACCTACATCTCCCTAGTCTCATCCTTGGACCCATTCAATCCATATCATCCCTATCTATGAGGACATTTCCAATCAAATAGTGGTACACCAACCCCATAGCCTTATAACCTCCCAAGAGACAACTGGATAGAAAAAACTATCTACTACAACATCTTGGATCTACCCAAACTATTTTCACACCCTAAAATCCATATAGCATGTGACAATGTGAGTTGTGTGTCTAATCAACTAATAGTACATCTATACATAATAGAGATGGAACCAATCCTCTATATGATCATCTCTACCTGTAGATTTAATAAATCCCCATTACTCATAGTCTCCATATGGTGCTTAATTAAATGTGATGATCTAATCCAAACACCAATGCCAAAATCCCACAGAATCATTAGATATATACTGAATTGATAATCTGTATCTATATGTGTATGGCTCATTGAGCCATTGCATCTCTTATTGTTTTATCAGCTTGGTCATAGTAATGTGATCCCAAGCCCATACTAGTAGAAATATCATCCCATGACCTAATGTCCATTATGTTTGGTATGCACACATATACAAGTCATAGTATAAATGGGCTAGGATGGTGTGCCCCCAGCAAAAAGTCTCTCTACCATTCTATAGAAGATGGCTCAACATTTGCACCCACCTAATAGGAAGCCCATATCCTAAACTATCCTCCAGATCAAGAATGCCATTTATAGTGGTAGCCAGAGAAATCTATCCTTCATGGTTGCTCTCCAAGGTCATCAAGTTCATTGAATTGATGGTCTATATTTTTTCCACCTAAAATACTCCTCTAAATAGGGATATGATTTCTCCAAGATGTACTCAGGTGGCATCCCCCTAATTGAGACCCAAAATATCCACCATACATCTAATAGAGTCACTGTTGCTTCTCTAGTATACAAGTAAAAGCTAGAGGTGGGGTTGTGTCACCTCTCTGCTAATGTAGATAACATCACCAAGTAAGCCCACATGTTGGACAACTCATGGACATGCTCAATCCCATAGATTTGTACATGTACCTACTCTACATTTGTTAATTTATCACCCAAGGCCATAGTTTTTGGATACTTCTCCCATGAATAGAATACTACTATCGAATCTTGCAACATAGAAACATAACTATCATTCTTTTATCCTAGTGTTCACCCTCCATGTCTGGGGCATTATAGGCCCCTTGTATCCTAATTAAGGGAATCATCTCTACTTTGCACCTCATGAGTCACTCCCACATCTTATGTTAATTTTGTCCTAATAAGAAGAGACGTTGATTGGTGAAGACACTATTCGGTGGAGATGCCAATTTTTTGTCTTTTCTCGCTTTGGCAATTGCATAAATGATAGTGATCTATGCAAATGCCCCTATCACTTTTCCCATTACAAAGATGACATTCCATCAAATGTCATATTCATGAATGATAATACTCATGGACAACAATCTAAGGATTTTCATTCATATAGATGATGATCCAAGGATCATTTTTTGCACAGACTATAGTCTAGATATTTTCATCTCTATCCTAACCATTTTTTACCTATTTTACCCCCCCCCCCCCCCCCCCCACAAAAAAAAACTGGCAAAATATGAAATTTGACAAGCTTAGATGGGGTACTCACTAGTGATGCCATGTTGACTAGCCTTTGATATGAATGGATGCACTCACCAATCTATAATCTATCGATAGGGTACATGATGTCCTTTGGGTCTCTACTCTCTAGGTGTGCAAATAAACCTTTTGTAAGCCATTTAAGGTCTTATATAGGCCCTAGGGGCCCCTTTTTGTCTTGACCCACTAATAGCCCTTATTTTCACTATGCCAAAAGTCTGAAGATTCATTATGAAAATAATTTGAACTATGTTGTATTGTTAGGGTTTGTTCTTAATTTGTTATCAATTTATAGAATGAACCCTAACTTGGTTATTTTTTCCCTAAACCAATGTTGAAAATATTTCTTTAGTGGAATAATTTGATGTCCTAAGGTTGTTTCTTCACCCTTTTCATGAACAAATTCATTAAAATCTAAAATCATTGTTACCCTTACCCTAGGTTTTATTCTAAGAAAGAGATTGTATGTCACTCAAACCAGGTGATATGATCTTACGATCAGGGGTTAGGCATCTAGTCATAAGCTTAAAATCTCCTGATATTATGATATAAGGGTTATCGAAGGATAGTAGGGGTAATTTTTTAAATCTCTTGATCTTAAGATAAGCCTATGGTTTTTGCATCACAAGTGTTCAAAATGATGTCTTTGATCTTAGGACTCCCCTTATGTTGTGTCATCTTAAGTGTTTGATGGAAGGTTTTAAAATTAAGGTGTATGATGTTATGACAAATAGGTGATCATGCGATCGTAAAGGCAGGACTAAAGGCTCATGACCATGTGATAAACAAGTGATCATAAGATCACAAGGACATAAAATGTGTTAAGGATCTGATCTTATGACAAAGGAGAGATTGAGGCATCATAAATACTTTCAAGGAGACCTCTGAAGATATAAAAGGCTTATGATCATAAGATCGTAAGAGAAAAATATGAGATGTCCAATGGCATGATAGAGAAGGGATCATAAGATCATAAGTGTCAAATAATAAAGCAAGGTGGGGCCAAGCACATTTGCATAGGGTTTTGAGACACATGGGAGTTCATATCTCCCAATGCTACTAGAGGTAGTAGATTGTAAGATCTCAAGGGCAATTCAATAGCTTTATGAAGTAGTGTTAAATTATGAGATCATGAAGATGAATATTGATGCTTCCAAGGCTATAATAAAGAAAGGATAACCATAATTGTGTGGCCTTAGGTCAATGATAGCAACTAAAGGTAACCTCCAATGTTATAAAGTTAGTTTAGTGACTGTGATCAAGAGGTCATAAGAAACTCAAAGTGGAGATATGATGTTATGCCAAAGCTATGCTCATAACATTGTAAGAGTGTGAAAGGTAACTATCAAAGTTATGAAGTGGTCCAGTAAGCCATGATTGTAAGATCATAAGGAAAGAGAAGGCAAGATAAGATGCTACGAGGGGGTTTGTTAACTGCTCAATGTAACTTTTCAAATCTTAAAGGTGTTCATTGTTTTTGATGTTACGATCTTAAGATACATTGTGTCTCATGAGATTGTAAGAGATTTAAGGGTAAGATTTGAAGACACAATAAATGGTCTATCATAGGATCACAAAAACAATTTTTAAAATTTACAATAATGTGATAAAGGTTTGAATTCAAGGATTGTAAGATTGTAGAGTAGAATTCCCCCACCTAAGATGATACGAAGAGCTCTTCTTTCATGGTGTATCATAAGATCAAAAACCCCAGTTTGACATTAAAAAATGAAATTTTCTTTTTTGAGTTGGAATAATGATAGAATGCCTACAGCCAATGAAATTTGATTAAAGTAAAAAAATTCCTAAGTTGTATAGTTATGTGGACACTCCATCTGAGGTATCAAACAACACTGAATTTAAAGCTCGAGCATGCATAGTATCAATGCACAAAGATAGTTGATGAAAGTACAAAAATCACAAATCATTCCATAATCTAGTAATTTGTTACCATTTGTAGTGAGAAGACATTTCAGAGTAGTTGCACAATTTTCAGAATGAGCAGATTATTATTTTTAGAGCTTGTTGTAGAATTTTCTTGTCTTCCAATCTACTTTCAAGATGTATGATAAAGAGGTGGCAGAGATACAAGATGTAGACATGGAAGTTGCAGAATCTTCAACTTCCAAGGGAGGGAAAACTAGGTAGAAGAAACCTAATAGGTTTTTTGAATAATGGATTAAGTTATTTCCTAAATCCTCCAATACCATCAGTGTAAATGACCATGATTTTAGAGACCCTTATATATTTTGTAGAAATTCTACATGCCCTAGAGTCACTAGTTATGAATTGTTCAAATATTTCTACCATAACCAAGTAGAGAAGATCCCTATTTGCAATCCCTAGAAGAAGAATCTAGTGAAACTTATCTTTCTAGAGGTATTTTTAGATGTTGATTTGGTAAAGGCCCTAATCAAATCATATAACCTAGCTACTATATCATTCCATAGGAAGGATGGAACTATTTTATGTACATTGGACCATGCCTCTTTTATTGAAGTATTTGGATTGGATGGTGCTATGAATGAACTAGTAAACCTAGTTGACCTGCAAGATAAATTTGAAACAAACACCAAAGCTTACACAGAGAAGTCAATGCTACAAAATATTCCCATGGACCTAAAGTAAGTGGGTGATTACCCTAAAAAGGTGGAAAAGAAGATTCCTTTGGACAAGTTCAAGAACTACTTTGTGAAACTATTGTATGGTGTCCATAGGGTGGTTGGCATAGATGGAACTGACATGGTTTATGGAGCCCAATTTATCATTACTATGTTGAGTAAATTCTAGAAGTAATGAAGGATAATATTGGACTGACACAAAGTGGGGAAATGGGAAACTTCAAATTCCATCATTACTCATTGTTGATGCACCTAATCCTATATAAGAACATGGGGTATATAAGCCCAGGTTTTATTAATCACACTTCTGATGCCAATGGAGATTTTCCAGTTCAAATATGGACATGGGTATGGGATAGCTCCTATGTAACATGATGGGATTATTTAGCTACTATATTAATAGAGGTGGTAACAGTTAATGCACCAGAAAAGTTAGAAAATATTCAAATACCTAAATGGGCTAGCTATATTAGAATGATTATGCTAGAGTTAAGTCGTATAGCTTCTCATTTGTTATGGCCTAGACCTTTCATGGATGATATTGTGTGTAGACCCCTTTCTTTTATATTTTAAGAGAGAGGGAAGTGATATATGATTTATTTGAAGCTGCCACAATCATGCAAATGATGCATAATTATTTTTGTATTGGAGGAGTAGCTATAGATTTACCCTACAATTGGGTAGATAAATGCTTCAATTTTTTCTATTAGTTCTTTCCAAAAGTGATTGAATATGAAAGATTTATTACACACAATCATATCTTTTTGAGATGAGTTGAGGGAGTAGGCATTATTAATAGAGAAGAAGCAATAGATTGGATTTTATCAGGACCCATGCTATGAGCTATTTTAGGGCCCCTAAGATTTTGAAGAGTCTTTTAAGACCATCACTACTCCTAAAAAATAAAATATTATATCACAATTGGGGAGATATTTTTTTGTTTCCAACCTTTTCCATTATGAGAGTTTATGATTGTCCACAACCACCCCAAATATTGCCAAAATTTATTCCCCCTAGACAGGCCATCATTGAATTCATGTGGTAGTTATTTATGGTAAATAGGGAGTATCTAGGACCAAAGGTGTATAGAGGCACATTCTTGTGTAGATGCTTTAGGGTGGGGGACTTTTCAATTAGAAAAGAATCCCTAGATCAAATTCATTATTTCCTCCATCATTACAATTTTTCAATTGACCCATTTAGGATATATGACCCTAATAACTGGATGAGGATTTCCCTCAAGGAAATCAAAAACTATGTACTACCAAGTACCAAAGAGTTTCTTGATGAAGACCTCATTTCAATATTATTGTTGAAGGGGAGGAAAGTGACAAATTATCCAAATTTGATGATGTGTTGAGGGTAGAGAGGGAGTTGAACAGAATAGGTCCCAATTTCAAAGGTTTTTACCTAGATATCCCTTGCCCACAGAGGATAAGGAAGATGGTTACCAAGTATGTTAAAATCATGGCATAAATGCCAGAGGAACCACTTGGAGAAGAAGAGAGGGTAAACCCTAATAGCCTTGAGCTTGATGTGACTTTAGAGATTGAAGAAGATAAGCCTACTAAGGCATCATGGGTCACCAAAGGAAATAAGAAGTAGAAGGTAGTGCACATTCCTAAGAAAGTAAAATAGAGGACACCGTAGATCTTTCCTGATTAAAGTTAGTACTTTTCTAACTTAAGACAAAGTTATATTCAAGATAGAGTCACTACAGCTAAGAACACATTGACTAACTTGGAGCTAATAGCAGTACAGTTGGATGATAGGATCATCCAAGCCCAACCATTTATAGAAGATGATGAATTCATCAAATCTACTAAATTCAAGAGCTTCTTGCAGAAAATCAAATAGAGTGAACTAGTGTTAAAGATGAAACCAAGGGAATAAGATGAAAAGAAGTAGGACTTAATTGAGAAATTGCATGCCTATGATCCTAAAAGTGAAGCAATAACTCTTGAGGAGGCAAGGGATCTAGTGTAAAGGAGTGTGATGTTATTAGTGTCTAGTTAGGATTTGGAACCAGCATTTATGCTTGACCAAATAAGAAGATAAGAGAGTGTTATATCATATGAGGCATATGGTGTTGGTGGACCACAAAGAGGATTTGGATTCAAAATTGACACAAAATCCCTAGTAGTGTGGAGCATGGATTCTGCATCAAGTAATCCCAAGCTAATAGATATTCAAAGCAAATAACATGGTAATATGATTGTGTGGACCTTATAGGGTACCTCTAGTATAGAGATTTCTAAGGCCTTAAAACACTTCTCATTTATGAATGAGGCCAAGGTAGAGGAAATAGAGACAAGGCTAGCCAAATCCTTCCATGGTTACATTGATTTTAGGAAGCTCTATGAGGATGAGCTCATGAAGAGACATGTTTTTAGTGAAATGATTGAATATCTTGAGGCTAGGTTCAAGGATTGGAAACTAAAGTTAAATCTCTCAGAGAGAAAATATCAAATATAGAAGAAAAGGCCACTATAGAATAGAGCAGGGAACAAGATATTTAGGAACAACCATCCATGGTCACAGCAAAGACAACTACACAAACAGATGAGTTGGAGGTAGAGGATACAAAGCCTAGAAGAATGGGCATTGATGCTCCACCAACATAGCAAGGTGATGAGGTAAGGACAACTATCCATAGAAGTATGATAGGCCACAAAGTTGAGACTTTGAAGAATATGTCTCAACAAGCCCATACATTTTATGTTTCTTTACAAGATGTTGATCAAGTTTGCAATGAAGCTCTTGCATGGATTTCACCCACATTCAATCTTTGGGGGGCATATATTCAATTCTTAGAGAGGCTTACTATGTTGATGGCTAAAAAGCTAGACTTGCCTGATAAGATTATTATAGTAAAGGAGGGCCTAGAGATGGTAAAGGAATTAATTGGCTTCTTTACTAGAAAATGCAAATAATACAAGGAAGATTGAAAGTTTTATCTTAGGGAATTGAGCCCTACATTCCACCCATTTTGGATACAAATAGTAAATTAAGAGATTGGCAAGAGTGGTTTGATTCCTTCAATGCAATATTAACTCAAGAAACCACTGCAATGATTATTGAAGATAATAGTGATGTCTCATTCAACAATTTGATTGACTCCTTGTTTAGAGCTAAAATAGTTTTGAATAAGTTTTTAGTGGAGTCAAAAGCTATAATAGGTGTCAAGTGAATTAAAGCCACAAAGGACTTAGAAGAAGTTAAATCAACTGAGTGGCCCACCAATAGAGAGATCTATGTTTGGGAAATGGTGGGAGAGATTAAAGCTCTATCGATGGGAGGTAGTTGGAGGTTTACTTGCTAAATATGGTAGGAAAAAAAGAATTAAAGTTAAAACTCTAGCAATAAATAGTGACCTGCTGACTTTACAACTACTTCCTATTTTTGGATCAAGTGCAAAGGAATGTCTTAATTGTAACTTTTTGTACATGTCTTGCCACCTTTCTCTTCCATTAAGTTTTTGACATGTATCCTCCTCCCATCTTAAGCTTTTGCAATCCTTTATAAGGATTTCCAAGATGTGGAGTAGAGGTTAGAAGTCTATAGAAATTTTAGTTTTATGTCATTTATAGCTTGTCCAATTTTGTTAATTGTATGAATGTATTCACTCTTGTAAAACTGAAGCTACAATCAATATGAATGATCAAGTTGTCAAGTTCTAAGTTATATTTTGGGTCTATATCAGCATTATATTTTTTTCTCAAAAGGAAATTAATACAAAGGAATTTATGCATATCTTTATATCTGAGTTTTGTCTCATTTCCTATATATTTGTGATCTTGGAATTGAAGTGAACAAAGTTCTTTCAGTTTAATGAAATTTGGATGAATTGTATATCTCTTGTTGATTGTTTTTAATTCAAAGAGTTAAATAATTGCTTTTAGTAATTGATAGGGTTTTTGATATATAAGAGGGATATCATAAGAATGGAATTTAGAGTTAACTATTGACAAATTTAATTGCAAGTCAATTAAATAGGTCCAAATTTATTGGTTTTGACACTATATAACAATGGATAAGGCACTAATCAATCAATTTTAGTTGCAAGTTGAGGGTTAATATGGTTGCAGCATACACATATCAATCAAAAATCAATTTTCTATTTATGTAATGAAGAACTAAAGTTGCTAGTCAACACTTATTTTTGATAGCTTTCCTTTTGGTTATAACTACCTATTGTAATCAAGGAGTTCATTGCAAATTTAAGAAGAAATTGTGACCAATATCTACTATAAGGGATAGGTTTGAAAGAAGAAGTATTAGTGAGCAAGTGTCGAAAGAGAAAATCAAAATAACAAGTCACATTCATGTCCCTGAGGTGTACCCACCTTGGCCCAACAAAGCCTAAAGTTTAGAGAGTCTAGTGTACTATGTTGAAGTTGGTTCAGAGCTAAGATCAATCTTGTTGAGTATGGAACCTAGCTAATCCTTAGGCCTATCTTCATCTTGTCCATCCTGATATTGGGTTTAGAAGAACCTAGTAATCCAAAAAAACACCAACACCCCCATTTTTCATCCTAGTCCATGTTCAACCCACAAGTCATGCAAAAGTAAAAAAAATTGTCTTTTCACCTTTTTTCCTCCCACTACATTTTTTGAAAAAAAAAAAAGGGAAAATTTGTCCCTTTTCCACTATTTTCTCGAGGGGCCACCCTCCTCTCCTATCATCGCTATGGGATGAGTCCTAGGACTTCTCTCCTCTCTAGGGAAACCTATACTTTACTTTCATTAATGCAATGTTATTCTAAAACTTCATCAAAGAGGGGATATATATGCTTAAAATTTTTCTAGACACTATATTAATTTATTTAATATTTATTGTGACACTATAAGTGATTATTATTTAATTAATAATTATTTTTGTCATATTCAAGTGCATTCAAAGTATAATTACAAGTTTGAAAGAAGTCATAGAACAAATCCTCATATTAACTTAGGATTCATTCAAACAAAATAAAATTAACTAAAATGATAAATTACACACTCTAATTAAGATGTAAACTAGTTAGTATCTTGAAAATTGGAAAGATGGTCATATAAATTTAACAAAAAAATATATACATTAGTAAATCTTCAAGGTGACAACTAGGAAATAAAAAACAAGAATATCATCTAATGATATATTCCCCCCAAATCCTACTACAGTCAAGTTCAAAAATTAGAAAATTAAAGCAAAATGAAAAGGAGTGTTGAAGCTAATAATTTAATTAAAGATTATAGATTGAAGTTCAAAATAGATTGTATCAAATTATCTCAATATTTCATCAAGAACAATATTACACACTTTCAAACTTAATCAAAACCCAAAACGGATGCCAAATCCTGTTGGTAAAAAATATTATTACTAATAAGTGTTTTCTCTTTTAATCCAATAGGATGGTTAATATTAGCACTTTCTTGCAATATCTAAATTTCATAATACTTCAGCAACCTCTAGACTCATGAGACAAGTTTGTGGCTTGTCATCTTCCATAGATTCTTCAAAATCTAAGATAAAGCTCCAGCATATCAGGGGTCAAGAGATTATTAGTTTCCCATGCATCCTAATGATCTTCCTTTAGGTACTCATCCATCCAGTCAAATCTAGATGTGGGATAGACATGAAAATAAATTAGTAGGAAAGTTACAAGTCTTCTCACTATAGTGAGCCATTTATGATTCTTGTAGTGTCAAATATTGATACCAATGGATAGAGGGGAACCAATTGTCGACTATCTGAGGGTATATCATTATGACAAGATCAACAAATTCACTTATCATCAATAAAGGATGCACATCAATGATCAATTTTTAGCTTCAATTACCACAAACTAAAAGCCATAATTAAAATAGCCACAACATAATAATCAATGAACCCAAATAAATAAACTCTAACTTAAGGTCAAATGGATCAAAATATTATTAAGCATATTTTCTTAAGGAAAAGAAAGGATTATCAACATATAACCACTCTATTATAAATCAAATTACTCTTACAAAAGGATAAATTGATATGATAAAATAGATTATAATAACTTTATAATAAAAATATGTCTATTCTTGTCATATAGATTTAGCTTTCATTGAGTTTATGGAATGATGCTAACCAATGATCTTGGCCAAAATTAGTGATGATTTTGAAAATTACCTAACTTTCAAGAAGAAGGAAGCAACAACAATGCATCGTAAGATTTCTCTAAGAACTAAGACTTGAGAGAGTCAATATCATATTGAAAGTAGATGCAAACAAAGTGGTTTATAGAATCATATACAAGATAATATAAAATGCATTGTAAAACAAGACTGGAATATACATGCAATAATGTAAGGGAGAATATCTCCCTCAAAGATAGTTGTTAATTGTTAATAAAATAA